>AYEL01090105.1:0-32809 GCA_000484575.1 Olivierus martensii | reverse complement strand
TAAGTAAAAATCACCGCATAATTTTGTATTGAGCTGATATCAAATAAATACTTATATTTACCAGTATTTTGAAACTGTATTTATTCTTTCCAGCTAATCGCATTAATTAAGTACTGCGTAAAATGTGCAAAGGACGCGTTTTTTGCAGCTTGTAAATAAAGATTTTTATCGCTATTAGCATGAAATTATGTGGGCTTAAATTATACTTGTGTTTTTTTATTTTCATTTTTACAGAATACAAGGTGTCTTGGATTATGAGGTGTTTAATGTATTCGGTTGTAAATTTCCATTTTTACAAAACTCAAGGCGTCTTGGTTTATGTGGAGTTGAAATCTTGCAGTTTTCAATTTTATGTTTCGGGTTATATATTCAAGGTGGGCCAGCATATGGGCCAGAATTTTCAATGCATGGGCCATGGCCCATGCGTGCCCACCCGTAGTTATGTCCCTGCTTAGAATATTTTTGAGCTAGGACTTGGATTCAGACTTAGTATTTTGAATTTGGTTTGATTCAAACTTGTTTACTCACAAAATTCTGAGTCTTCCCAAACCTTAGTTCTATGAAAATTTTTATGTATTTCTGAGAATTGGGATATATTCTTGAAACTTGTATCTCCAAGGAAATATAAACAGAGAGCACATAAAATGAGAACCTGATTGTACTCTATCAATTTAAAAATATTTTCAATGATTGAAGATCAATCTTATTTCCAAAAAACCCCTAAGCTCTTGTCATCTGTTTACTTATAAGAAAACTAAAATTTATCATATCAAGCTAGCATTTCTAATATTACCTATATTATTTCAATATTGTGCATATCAACAAATATAATTTAAATTTTTAAATCATTAAAATTATTTAATCTATCGTCATGTATAACCTTGTCAAAAATAGCTCTATTTGCAGAATATTCAAACTAGATGGTTCAATGGAGAACATTTATCTGCTTCCATTTAACCCCAAAAGCATTTATAATTTCTGTTACTTTGATCAAAAATATTGAGATAAAAACACACTATTTTGTAGATAGAGAATGGATCAAAAATGTTTTCAATTAATATTTACTTCACTTATACAGCAAACTCTCTACAATCTGACATATCTGCAGATTTACAAGTGCTGGATTATAAAATATGCCAAATTATAATGAGATGCTGATCATGCATTATTGCAAAAATGTGATATAAAAATTTGAGATGGACATAATGAACTTCACTAGTAATTTATCACCAACTGTATATTTTGCTATATAGAATGTATCTAATAATTAATAGAATTAAAAAGATATTATAGAATAATATCTTCTTAAATGCATGCTATAAATTAATGTGCAAAATTTCAAAAAAATCGGTGACCCGAATGTCTGAACCTCCCCTTGTTAGCTTATTCAAATGGATCATATTACAATTCAATATGATTTTTTAGAAAACACAGATATTCAATTTTTAACTATCTTTTTATTTTACTGGCCAAAAAGATTGGGATTTTACAAACAATATAGTATGCTATTGTATCATTTTCTAGTTTTGAATTAGTTATGATAATTAAAAAAGAATATATATAATAAAAGTAGTTAGAAAAATATATCCAAATTAGGCCTCTGTATTTTTAAATTATTTTATCATCATCAAATACAGACTATTTTTATATATTTGAATTCTTTATCACATTTGCTTTCAAATAGTAATAATAAATTGATAATTGTAAACAATTTTTAAAACTAACAAAGATTGTTTATTTTTGTAATTCAATATTTTTGTTGGCAGTACTATATAGATAATCAATCTCTGATCCTGTGATTGAACTATATTTTACTATACAGGTTATTAAAATAATTAGCCATTTTTCATCTAATTTTCTTATGATGATGTGTCAGAAATACTTTGTCACTCATAAAAAGAATTAATTTTTAACTAAAAGCATACATTCAAAATAATTTATTTTCTTTAATATTATTTCTATAATTTACATACATATTTATTATCATAACTTTATCAGCTAGTTATTGACTCATTCAGACATCTTTCTATACTTTGAAATTGCCTATGACTTTTGAACTTTATGATATTACTTTTGTCTATAGCCATCATATATAATAAAGGAATAAGCGTGTGGTGTCCATGTTTCTGTGCATGTGTGAACTCCCACCCAGAAGGTGGTGTCCATGTTTCTGCGCATGTGCGAACTCCCGCACCAGAAGTGTTGGCGTTACTATTTTCTCTCGCTTCGAATCTTTAATCGCGTTTTTTAGAAATATAAATTCCAATCTCATTATAAATTTTGCTTTAAATTATCATAGTTTATTTCCTATTTATGTTTGTATACTTCTTTCTGTTATTTGACTTCAATTTCTATATTTTTCGATTGAAAAATGTTGACTGTTCCCCAGTTTGAGAGTTCAGTTTGCATTTGGCAAGTCGAGGCTACATAAATGCTGCATTTAAATAATATTTAATTTAATTCAGAATTTAAATATTTTATTCATTTCAGAAATTATAATTTTTTTAAGATAAAAAATTATAATTATTATTTAAATAATTGGATCGGTAAATCAATAGCTTGTTAGTTGCCAATTTCATGTAAAGAAAATTTCAGTTTGGTTTGGAGGAAAAAAATAAGCAAAAGCATTATATACGACGATATGCTAAATAAATGAAAAATCTCAAATTTGACAGATAAGAAACAAATATTTCATTTTTGGTGTATTTGGGCACATGGTGACCAGGGGCTAACTAGTCTTATAGAAATAAATATGAAGTGTTCATATAACCAAAACTTTGTCCACAGACCAATTTACAGTGATTATCATCTCAGGGATGCACAAACTAACTAAAGAAGTCAGTCAGTCCTCTGTGAACTATTTTCTTCTAACTAAATAATCTTTTATATTATATAGTTTTTTAGATTACTATATCTAACTTATAACTATATCCCATACATATATATATATTATTGTTACTGTAATACTCAAATAATTATACTATAAGTAAAATTATTATAGAAAGAACCATTCTATTATTATAAACAGTAAAACTATTTTAAGAATTAATTAAATTTTGATGTATAAAATAGAATTATCAAATGTATAAACATTTTAAGAATTTATTAAAAATAATAATTTCATTTAAATTGTAAAAGCTAATAAAAACCAATTGGGGAAAAAAAACAGTTAAATTTTGAATGACTTTTTTAGTTGAGAGAGAGGAAATAGAATTTTGTCAAGCAAACTTATAAACAATATTTTGGAGACTAAACATTGATCCAATTTGGTGCAGCTCCTTAATCTGAACCATTTTGGAAAACAAACAAGATGGTAAATTATCTAGTCAGCAATATCCATTTGCTAATCCCAAGAGATGAGAAGTACCAACAAGCAACTAAATGTGATCAAAAGACAAATTTGAACATCTCTCTCCATAGATGTGATTGGTGGACCAAAAAAAGTCAAGATAAAAAATGCTCAGATCAAGAGAAAAGCCACCAAGCAATTATCCTTACTCTTGCATTTTTTATTTTTATTTTTCTCTGAATCCATTTCCTATTTCTGTATTCATTGCAAAATATAACCACTATTTTTTGAATTGTGTCTGTCATCCAAACTTATAAAGACAAAAAAGAGAAAAGAAGAAAGAAAAGAAATACAGATCTCTCCTGAATCCATTTCCTATTTCTGTATTCATTGCAAAATATAACCACTATTTTTTGAATTGTATCTGTCATCCAAACTTATAAAGACAGAAAAGAGAAAAGAAGAAAGAAAAGAAATACAGATCTCCAGACCCAAGAAACGTGTATTTGTTTATGTAAAAGAAGGAAGTTCTAAATGATGCTGTTCGATACAGATCTCGCTCAAGGTATGTTCATGGGTCATGTATAACAAATCTTCTTTAAGATTAGATAAGAGATTTCCTTTTATTCTGAATATTTCATTAGTTTCATGAATAGGTTAAACTCATTATTATTGATGTATGGGTTAAACTCATAGCTTGGGTTAAACTCATTATTATATAAAAAGAATGTTTCTGTATTCCCTTTATAATGTGTATAATTATCTTTCATAAGAATTCTTTTTCTTTTATTTTTGTTGCTACTATTCCTTTATTTCTAACTTTTCTAACTTTTTTCATGTTACAATATTTTTTTGTTTTTTGTCATTATTCCAGTGAACTTCCAACACTTTGGAATCCGAGTGTTATTTATCCACATGCCTATATTTATAATCTATGGTCATTAATTCTAAAACATACATTTGGTGTGAATGCATTAAATTATCTCACTTGGTATCAAAATCCTGACTAAACTGTGTCTACTCAGCAGTTAAACTCTTTCTTTTTATCAATGACAGTTTCATGATCCCATATAGTTTTAATACTAACTTTTGCTAAATTAAAGCCTTTTACAATTGTTTTTGTTGAAATTTTGCATCAAATCCTTTTAAAAATGATGGATAACAAGTTATTTCTCTTTATTTATTCATCTTAAATCAATGATTTGTTCAAAATTATATTTATATCAACATTTTGAAACAAAGAAAATAGGTTTCTCTTGCTTCGAATTTTTAATCACATCTTTTAGAAAACTAAAATCGAATCTCATTATAAAAATTTTTTAAATTATCATAGTTTATGTTTCACATCTACACTTGTTTTTGTTATTTGACTTCAATTTCTGGTATTTTTGATCAAAAAATATTGGCTGTTCCAGGCCAGAGGATTCAGTTTGCATTCAGCACACTGAAGCTACATAAGCTTTGCATTTAAATAATATTTATTTCAGAATTTATATAATATTTTATCTTTCTTTTTGGTATATTTGGACATGTAGTGGCCAGGGCTAAGTAGTTTTACAAAATGACAAAAAATGTGTAAAACTATTAACTTCAAGCATCTTTGAGGTCAAATTCTTGACCTTAGGAGAATACTTGAAGTTAATAGTTTTTACACACTTGATTTACAAATTAGTTGTTTAAATTACAAATAATTCCAAAATTACTGATTGCTGATTTTAATAATATTTTAAATAAAACAAAAAAATTAAATGATAAATTTATGTAAACAAGAGGACAACTAACAGATTGAGTATAATCAGCTGATTATTTCCTGCCAATAATCTAAGATAACTCCAATGTCAATTATCACTGTAGTATTGATTGTGTTGCTTCTGTGCTTATTTAAAACATTAAAATTTTGAAATAAAAATACTTTACTGAATGTGAAAAAATAACAATGAAATAACCATAAATTAGAGGACAGTTAAAGAATATTACACAATTGAGAATATTGATTAGGATGCAAAAGTTATAAATAAAAAATGATCTAAACATGACAATGGAATAAGGCTTTAGGATTACATTCAGAATGAGAGAGTTAATTAAAAAAGTAAATGTAGAATTTGCATAATTGATGTAATTGAGAAACAGAGAGAGACAAACAAAATGATGTATATAATACTGCTATAGGTTTAATAATAGAAATTTATAAAATTTTCTTGTCTACAATTATCAGTTAAACAAAAATTTGCATTTATAAAAAATATCTAATTTAAAATAATTATTATTAAAAAAACAAAAAACAAAGTAAAAATTGATATTATAAATATTTTTATTTTCAATAGAAATAAAAAGAACAAATTTATAGATTCCTAAATTTTGTTTTGCAATGTCAGGAATTGGAGTGCAAGCATGTCTTCACTTTGCACCAAGAACTGCAATGCAAATGGTTAATAATTAACAAATTATTTTTCATAGACAGTGTTTTTTGTTTTACCACTAATTTATTTTGGACATATATGAACTTATTCCATTTTTTTTAACACTGGTTTTTTTTGCAACTATTAATGACCATTCTACACTTTTTTAAATTAACATTTCTTTAAAATCCAAAAATTTTTATTTATATTTTAAAATTTCTACATTTAATTCTCTAAAAACACATGAATAGCATGGCCATCACAGAATATGCATTTCAGCTTTAACTGCCCTCTTCAGTTCTAATTTAGATTAATAATTAATTTTAATTTGAACTAAAATGGGTACAGAAATCACCTTATACTAGAATATACATGGTAATTAAAAAAGAAAGTGTGATGGAAAGGATTCAGAAGTCAAAGAATCATTAGATCAATGGATTTCTATAGTTAGCGGGTGAAGCGTGAATATCAGCGGCCCAATATTGAAGACGGAGATTGGTAAAAAAACTGAAGTAGTAATAAATTCTAAAATATGTAATTTGTAGGTAAAAAAATAGTAATTAGGTACCTATTTTAATGATTTATTAAAATAGGTACCTAATTATTATTTTTTTACCTATTATTACTACGAATTACATATTTTATTTTAGAATTTATTATTACTTGGTTTAATGATGACAGCTGGACCAAAATGGCTTAGTCCCATACGAATTACATATTTTATTTTAGAATTTATTACTACTTCATTTAATTGGGGCGAATTACATATTTTATTTTAGAATTTATTATTACTTCGTTTAATTGGGACAAAATGGTTCATATTTTATTTTAGAATTTATCATTACTTTGTTTAATTGGGACAGCCGCTTATTTGGGACAAAATGGCTTGGCCCGACGTGTCCCAATTAAGCAGAATCCACTGTACTTCCATAATAAGTTGTTATAAGCATAATTGATGAAATGGTCTCTTACATCAGAGAAAACAAACTTTTCTAATAATGATTATTCCAGAAAGAAAAATTTCATAGCTTTAATACAATATTTGGCAAAATTAATGAAAAAAATCTAAAATTTTAGTTAAACAATTGTCATAAAAGTACATTAATTAGAAACTGCATAAAATTATTGTTTTAAAATTTGAAACTGAACTTATAATCCTTGTAATTCAGCATTTTCTATATTTTATATTTTATAAACCAATACTTTTCTAAATTGATACTGTATAATCCAGCACATAAAAACCATTGCTGTTAGAAAATTTCCTTTTTTTATTGTGATTAAAATGCATTTCACAAATTGCATTTATAATACAAGTTTGCTTTTATAGAAGAATATATTAATTTATTACTGTTTTGTTATATTTAATAAAATTTAAGACTATTTGAGTCAAAATCTTCTTTCAGACTATTTTATTCTACTTATTAAAAGCATAAGTGTTGAATTACCTACTTAATATTTACCATTAAAATGCTATCTTAGTGATAACTTAAAATTTATGAAAAAGTATGAATTTATTAATAAATTAAGTTTATAAAATTTTATATAAAAATATAGAAACAGACTCAAATACTGATGACTTTTTGTACTGTGAAGGAAATATTTAGGTAAATTCAACTTTTATCATCATTAAAATTATCAAAGATAAAACTCAAACTCTACTTGAAAATTTGAATTTATTGTAAAGTTTGACTCAAACTTGACTCAAAAATTTGTGTTTGCACATCTCTAATTTCAACCCATGAATCCATGGGTTGAAATGAGACATTTATCATCAAATAAAAATACTGCCAAGAATAAACTGCTTTCATTAATTAAATATATAGCAGAAGCTAACTTACTTTAATGGATACATTCGTAAACCTTTATCCATTCCTGGACAATAAGATAAAAATGCTGCTAAGGCTGTTTCAAATACCAAACCAAAATTCAACACATAATTCCTAGATAAAGAAAAAATATATATATTTTTTACTAAATCTATTATATAATTAAAATTTCCTTTCAGAATTATAATCTGAAGGAAAGTCTATTGTATTATAGTTTAAAACTTTCAGTATTCTATTAAGATAATCCAATAAATTAATTAAAGAGCTTAAAATTATTGTTTATCTCATTAAAGATAAAGAGATAGTTATTCAATAAATAGTAATTTTTTTTGTTTTAGTTGTATTTATCTTGCATATTTTAAAATAAATGAACAAATAAAAAAATTTTTTAGAAACAGTCTACAAAATTTCTTAAATTTGAGAATGTTTTTAGCCATACAAAACAAAACATATTAAAATAATACAACCTTACAAGCCTTTAAACAGGATAAGCAAATTTATTGATTTAGACAATTCTATATACCAAATAGAAATATTTTCAGCTTCTTCAGTACGTATTAGTTATTAGCTACATATCCAGAACTTAAGCATTTAATTCCAAAAAAATGTACATTATAAATCAATTTTAAATCAAATTCACAACCACTTATAATAATCAATCAACATATTCAACTATTTACCATATATTCATCATCAACATTAGATTGAAACACTACAATCTCAATTAAACTATAATTACATCTAATACAGTTCACTATTTGTATTATTCTTATCATACATAAACTTTAAAAAATAATAACAATTCAATTAAGTTAATAACAAAGCTAATGGATTGGTATAACAAAAATTTATATAATTTGTTTCAACAAATCCATGTGTAGCAATTAGATAAACTTTTTGTTATGCTAATTCATTAGTTTTGTTATTATGTGTAAAGTTAATTGAATTATAATTTTTTATAAATAATAAAACAAATCCAAAATGAGCCGATAATTAACTTATTATTAACAAAGGCATTAGATCCCATCATTGTCAGTGCAACAGAAAAAATAGAATATAACAGAATATTTAAAATAATCAGAGCCATTTTAAACTTAAACTAAAGTAAAAATATGAGCCCCCTTTAAAATTATGATATAATGGACATAAGAGCAAAAACAACTTAAATAATTCATGAGATAACTGACAAGTAGCACATGAACACTGTTTATAGCACAAACACAACCATAAAATAAAAATCTTGTTACCAACAAGTTGCCACATTACACAATGCCAATTATTGCACTAATCAGTGTTAATTTTTAAGTTCACAAATTATTACATTGGAAGCATTTTTTCATCGTTATTACAAATATTATCTATTGTTAGAATCCTGCATGTATTTTCATATTTTTGTCCAATCTACAAAATTATACTTTATATGAACCAAAATATTGATAAAACATATTTCTTTTATTTTTTTGTAAAAGATTACAAAATTTCCATACAGTGGGTCCTTGTTTAATACCAGCACTAAAAATCATGACATTAAATGGAATCGAAAAAACCGAATCACCTAGCGCACAAATTTTCTAAGGGCTGGGCTCCATATTCAATTCTGGACTCTTTGAATGGAAAGTCAAAGCTAATTAATTCAGTCAAATGTCCTGTGTGATGTATAGTTTAATTAATATATTATTTATAGACAATATTATATATTTGAATTGGTGTTAACATAAAATATGGCTATCTTATTTTCTACAACTACTATTGGTTTCCATCTCATTTTTTTCTATTATGAAGGAAAATACAGGAAAGTAAGGCTTTATTTCATTTCACTACCTTAAAATTTTGAATTTTTTAATTAATTTACTTAATTTTTGATAGCAATGTAATAGTAAAACAATGTTAATTGAGACAAAGTTAAACAAGGACCCAGTTGTAATGATTTAATTTTTCTGTTATTCCTTATTATTATTTTATCTTTTAATTTGTGCATTCCTTTCTGAATCTCCAGAGGGAAAGAGAGGAATTTTTGGGAGGGGGAATAAAATAAACAGAGAGAGTAGGGAAAGGTGGCGAGAAGAAGTGGGGTAGAAAAAAACTAAGGATTTGTTGTCTGAGTGCGTTAATTTTTAGAAAGTGAAAAACCTTTTTGAAGGGACTGAGGACTGAGTTTTTTTACAAATATCAGAAATAAGATCTGAACTGAACAAGCATCCAGAATTTGTGTATTGTCGGAAAAATCGTAAGTAAAGTTTATTTTAAGAGTTTATATGCGAAAAGAACTGAGCCAACATGTCAAATATTGAAAATTCTCATGGCAAAGAATTTGGAGAACAGGAAAACAATAACAGAAGAATTCATGATAAGAATGTGCATAGTAATGGCTCTGTAGATCTGATTGAGTTGGTAACTACTGCTTTCTTGCAAAATAATCAGATTTTGGGATTGTTAGTAGATAAGTTGGCTTCACTAGCACCCTTGCAGCAATGCCCTCACACCCTTGGGCTTTCGTGCCAGCAGCTCCTTCACCCACTCCAATATTGCCAATGTGTTCGTGAATCCTGATGCCTTGAGAGCTATCTCCACATTTTTGGGCTTGGAAAATTGATTTGCGTAAGAATGGCTGGACCAAGTCAAACAAACTGCAGAGCTTTATCAGTGGAGTGACAACATTAAGCTAATTGCAGCAAAAATGAAGTTGATTGGTTCTGCGAGAAATTGGCAATGATCAGTTGGGAATAAGTGTAGTACTTTGAATATTTGGGAACAGGCATTTCATAAAGCCTATATCCGACAACCAACAATTGTTGACATATTCCATAAAATGGAGCAATGCATGCAAAGGAAAGACGAGAATGTGATTGAATATATTCGAGATAAAGAGTGCTTATATGTATGGGCCAGATTGAAACCAAAAGAAACAGTCGGTGATATTATTTCTGGAATCCGTTTGAGACCCCTTGCTTATGCCTTGCGTGACAGAGTTATCACTACTGTGAATAGTCTAATAAGAGAAGTTCGTGAATATGAACACTTTGTCTTTATACACGAACAGCGTTTTGGTTCTATCAATAAGAGACAAAAGAATGATAAGAGTGGTCTTCAAGGCAAGCCTCCAAGTAAGATTGAGTTTGGAAATAAATCCGGTACAAGTGAGCTAAAGTTTAATAACTCTATAGAGACTAAGCCACATCCACAAGTTTATACAAGACCTAAACTTAGTGAGGTGAAGTGTTATAACTGTCTTAAACTGGGTCATTATGCAAGTGACAGTTCTGAACCAAGACAAGAAAAGAAGTGTGGAAATTGCAAGAAGGTAGAACAGGACAAAGGATTGCCTTAAGCCAAGATGAAACTTTTGAATGCCCTATGCACTTCCGTGTTATCAGAAACGAGTGTAATGGGAGAACCCAAGGAGACAGCTTCCTCTCAGATACTGGCAATGAAACCCAAGTTTCCCAAGCTCATTCAACTATAATGGCTTGAAGGAATACTTGCAAGTATTGATACAGCAGCCAAATTGAGTGTTATGAAAGAAAAACTCAAGCATTGGGAAAAGTACCCCAGCAAGAATCACTGAGTATGCTTTTAAAGGAGATAGGCAGTGCCCAAAAGTCCCTGAGAATGCTTTGTTTACCTGTGAAAATAGATAATATAGAGTTTCGAGATGTTAAATTTGAAGTTGTGCCAGATGATGCATTTACTAGAGCAGATGTGCTGATAGGTGACGTCATCATGGACCGACCAGGTATTTTACTTATATGAAAGGAAAGACAAGTAAAACTAATTACTGATGATGAGCAAAAGGAGTTACCAGAATTCAGTGTTGTAGTTAATCCTAGAGTTGAGATAACTTAAAAAGAAAATACAAAGATTCTTCCCAGAGAAATTAAGCTGGTAGCAACTACTTGTGATATCCAGAATGGTCCTGCAATTATTGAATGCAGCAATGGATTATATCAGGGGTGTCAAATTGACGGCCTGCGGGCTGCATGCAGCCCTCAATGTGATTTTTTATGGCCCCAATGCTCTTAACTAAAATGAAAATGAGAACAATATTTCATGAGATAATAGGAAGTAACTCTCGCTTCGTAATTATGTCAACACAACTTCTTTACTACGCTGCTCCATAATTTCAAAATTATGTCATATACTATTATACACTAGTTTTGATTTTAATGAAATGTAATTGCACTAGATGTTTTGATTGGCCTTATCGACATACACAGAGATGACAGTGATCTTTCAGATCAGTGACATAAACTAAGTACTTTCCTGCAAGGACTACATCATTTTGTGCGAAATTTCTTACCAAAAAACAAAAAGCTATAAATGAGAACCTGTATTTTTTTGGATAGACAAATACAATAATCAAGTTCCAAACAATCCCTCTTTGAAGGACGCAGTATAAAGGACATGCTAATGGGCTTGTTAAAGATTTACTTGTAATGTTATTAACTTATTTAAAAAATATAAATAGTTATGGATATTTGAATTTTTAAAATTTTAAAGGAAAGCTTTTGTTTTTTACAGAAAATGTGATTTTTAACACTTAATAGAAAATTAAAAATTGATAGCAAGGAATTAAATTAAAAACATGTATAAATAAAAGCTATTATGTAATAATTATATAAAATATTTTTAAATGTGATGTGGCCCATGACAATCTTACAGGCTCATTAAATGACCCTTGAATTAAAATGAGTTTTACATGCCTGGATTAGATGTACCAGTATATGTGAACTGTAAAGAATTACACTTACCTATAATCAACCCAATGAAGCAAGTTTTATCAATACGTTGAGATAGAGTGCTTGTTCGAGGCCAAACTACAGAATTAACTTCTATGTATAACTATGGTGAAATGAATATTGATCGAAAATTATCATCAAAGTTCAAAAATTCTGGGAAGCGGGTTTTAAAGGCCAAGTCTGAGAGAAAACTCATCACTGCAGACCAGGTATCAGTTGGTGGGAATATTTCTAGTGATGATAAGGAACAACTACTAGCACTAATAAATGAGTACAGAATTATATTTGCAGTCTCATCAGAAGAAATAGGTATCACTAACCAACTTGACATGAAGATTGAGGAATACTCAGGTAGTAAGCCTGTATATATACCATCAAACCAAACCTCACTGAAAGAGAGAGAGATTATTCATGAAATCACGAGTAAAATGAAAGAACTAGGACTGATATGAAACAGTAACTCACTATATAATAGCCCAGTGTATTAGTGCGGAAAAAACTGGTGAACCTCGACTAATTATAGACTACAGGTGTCTTAACTTGCAAATCATTAAAGATAAATTTCCCTTATCAGTGACTGATGACTTATTGAACTGTTTAGGAGAGTATAACATGTATGCTGTGTTGGATGCAGCATCAGGTTTCCTACAGGTACCCATGCACCCTGATTCTGTCCCCAAGACTGCATTTACTACTCCAGATGGACATTTTGAAGCATTAATGATGATGTTCAGTCTGATTAATGGACCATCAGTGTTCCAGCATCTAATGATGAAAGTGATGGGAGAACAGTTGTGGAAATTGTGGTATGCTTCATAAATGACTTAATTATTGGAGGAAGAGATTTTCAAGAATTACATAATAAATTAAGGAAAGTATTTGAGAAGTTACATGCAGGACAGATAACTTTGAAGTTAAATAAGTGTAAGTTTGCAACAGAAGATGAGTACCTTGGATTTGTGATCTCTGGTCAAGGAATCTGGCCAAGTACCAAGAAGACCCAAGCTATTCGAGAGTTTCCAATGCAGAGTACTGAGTTTTACACAGTGTATTGGTAAATCTTGGATTACAATGAAATTGATAAAATTGAGGCATGTGAAATTTCATTTCATATATTTTAAGTGTACTCAAAAATCTTCATAGTGATATATTAATTTTTGAGCCAATCATCAACTGTATAAGTCAGAAGTGGTTATTTTTATATTTCAAAGAAAAATTTTCTGCATCTAATAATAAAATAATAAATTGAGCATATAAAACTTAAAATAATGTATGTGCATTATATTTTTTTATATGTTTAATTTAAGAATTTAAATACTGTATTATTTTATTAGATGCAGAAAATTTTACAAATCATTCATTGTATTCTAATTTTTTAAGGGACTATAAGGATAAAATATGACATTTTTAATCCCTTTTACTATTGAATAGCATTTGTAATTTTTTGAAAAAAGCATAATTATCAGGTCAAATTTTAAAATTTTAAGCAATCTGTTTAAATTTTTGCCCTTTAAATGCTTCAAATTCACATTGCTTTACTGTTAAAAAGGCCATACTTGCATATCAAAACTGTATATTATAATATATCACTGTAAAGCTTATTTTTGTCTACTTTAAGCTCATTGGGTCATATTGAAAGTATTTTAAACTTAGAACAAATAAAAAGAGAGTTTAGAAACTATGTTTAAAGATGTCAAGAATGATAACAGCATAATAATAAGATATAGAATCTTCCACTTAGAAAACAAGATTATACTTAAAAACAAGCATTAGGTTTAAAGTGGAAAACAGTTAAATAATATTTATTGAAGCGCTTCAATAAATATTATTTAACTGTTTTCCACTTAAAACCTAATGCTTGTTTTTAAGTATAATCTTGAGAACAGCATGTTTATTGGTTAGTGATATGCTATCTTGCTTCTTGTTGATTGATGTTTGACTGGCAACTGTTTCCATCCATGATGGCTACAATATTGGATTTTTCTTTATCAAGCATCAGTTTTATTGTCATGTATATAATTCATTTATAATTGCAAAATTTTTTTATAAATTTTTTTTACTGAAAATTGTTATTTTTATTGTTGAATGAACATATATACAGCTAATTCTGTTTTTACACGATAGATACGTTCCCAAAGAATACATGTAAAAAAAATACGCATAAAAAAATATATTGCATCTATGGAAAAATAGAAGATTGGTTCCAGTCCTAAGAAATCAGCAAAAATAATACAATAAACCATGAGTTTTCATGTTAGGATCTTAAACATTTTATTTCATAAAGATTGCACATGTATCATACAAAGTAAATTATCATTTGAAAAGGAAAAAAACATGTCACTAATTCATGAACACAGAAATTAAGCAAAATAATATGAGTTACACATTAAAAGATTTTATTCATTGTCACTTTCTGACAATGATGCTATCACATCACGTGATAAGCCAAGATGGCTACCGTTGAAAGTAAATGGCATCGTTAGTCTGATAATTCAAATTAATTTTAGATGGTGGATTTTCCGAGATATATGGTTTGTTACTAAAGGTGAGATTGCTATATTTATTATAAATATCCTTCCGAATAAATGCTAAAAAATGAAAATGTACGATTCATTAATAAAGGTTTACTTCAAAAATAACCGTATATCTTGGAAAATGCACAGTTTCTCTGACAAATTAATTCCTTGTCTCCAATGTTGCAGTTATAAAAATAAAAGTAAAGCAAAATTTTTTTCTTAGAATTTGGGTCAATCGTGTTAAATCAAAATAAGTTGTGTAAAAATAGAATTAAATTTTTTTTCTAATTCGTGTTAAATCAAAATCGTGTAAAAGAAGTTCGTGTAAAAACAGAATTGGGTGTAATAACAATTTTATAATATACATTAACATATCTTTTATTATTGTACAGTTTTGAGATAATTAAACTTTAAATTGCTTTTTCTCAAAATAAAATTTTCACTATAACTAAGAAACAGCATTCTTCACAGTTGAGATTAATTTTAATTCTATTATGAAGTATAAACAACTGAGTTCCGCTGCTTCTACTGACAAAAGAAATCAAAACAAGCACTTGAAGCAGGATAAAAAACTAATTTATTATTAGATATATATAATATGCACTACATATACTAATAATACAATCTCTTTCCGGAAACGTTTTCGGCCTATTACGGCCCTCCTCAGCTGGTATTCACAAGCATGTGACTGACCAAATGGCAACTAATATAAGAAATGGTGATGATTATTTCGACAGTCAAGTGAAGGGGGTATGGATCATTGGACAATCTATTGGGGATCTGGAGTTATTAAAAGGTTAAGAATTCCTGGTTTAATGTTATACAGCGAGATATTTCAGTTTGATTAAAATTTATAAAAAATTCGCAACATTTTTCTTAAAATAAAGTAACCAAAACGATCTTGATAAAAGGATCAGAGCATAAAAATATCGTAATTCTAACAGTTACTGAAATTTTAATCTTTCTGAATGAATGCTTTTTATTTTATAAGAAAAGAACACCAATAAAAAAATTATTTATTTATTATTGCTTTTGTTGATTATTCTGTTTATAACCAAGAAATTTTATACGTTCACTGATTAAAACTTTCTATTAGAGTATGAAAAACAATAACGAAACTGGATAATGGTAACTTGATGCTCCATTATGAAAACAGCGATATTTTTCTTTGAATACCATTCTAACAAGAAAATTGACGTATGGATTACATGAGATAGAATGAGTTGGAATTCGTTACCTTGTGCATAAATAGATTATAAAATATATGACATCAGTGAGGCAATACTTTCTTTATCAATTCAAAAGGGATTGTGGCAATGGAAGAGATCCCATTGGCGGATTTTGAAAGTAAACACACACTTCAACGAGTTTCAACATCAAAAGTCAGATTGATAACGTCAAAGATTCGATTCCTGACTATTGATATTTCAGCACACGTATAGGTTGATGTTATTCGAAAAAACGATTTCTTTTCTGAAAGATAAATATACCTTTTCATGTTGACAACTAACAGAGATGGAAATATAACGTGGTTAAAAAAATGCAATACTTCCTTTCCCATCTTACTGGTTAATAGAAGAAAAAAAAATTAAAATTAGTTGAGTTGTTAGGCAACTAAATCAAGAAAAATCTCTTTGCATCAAAAGATAGAACCTTCTGAGTAAAGTTAATGGACTCCCGAGGATTTAAGCAGACTTTAAAATTTCGTTCAATTGAAAATTCTCATTAAATTAATTTTGTATCGATCCACGCGTGAAAGGAGAATCTTTAATCAAGTCGTAAATTAATATTCATAGATGTTTGATATTAATACTTACAGCATGTTAAAAAAAAACGGATATCTTCGATATTTTTAATGGAATAAGTAAAGACGATTTATTCTATATTTATCATTAAGCTCAGATAAAGTAATTGCGAATGATGATAACAATTATTGTTTGCATCATTAAGAAGGTTTTAGCTTTCTTATCGTATCTTAAGTTAATGAAATAAACGTTGCTTGTTGACATTTCAAAAATTGAATTTGAGGAGAAAATTAATAAGGTTAGAGCAGATAACATACATTAATATTTAAACAAACGGGGTCATTCTCTTATTCTTGATTAATAATATTTTAATCTCCATTCATCCTTTTATCTGTTTAAAGTCGTGAATTATTAATATATAAAGTTTTCTCCAAAACTTAATCTTAAGAAAACAATATGCGTGAGTGTAATTTGTATATTCTGATGATAAATCTATTAACACCGACGAATGTAGATTAAAGTAATAAGTTCAGAGATTAAAATTCTGTTTACAACTTTAGTTCTATCGAAGTAGCTTTAACTGTCTAGACATTTACGACTACAAAAGAGCTTGATCAACGGTATTGAAGCAGATAGGAGTAATTACAAGGAAAATTCTTACTAGAGTTATTTGCTGAATAGGAAAATACGGATTTGTACTTTGCTGACGTAACAATAACGGAAAAGCGTAATAATGTAAGTTTTTATTGTTTAGAAATTCGTGTAAATACCGCATTAATATAGTTTGATTTATTATCGTATGCTGCCGGATGGTATTACGATAGCTGATAGCATTGATGTGGACATTCACGATATCACGGCGCATCATTAATCGTGACAGATGACATCATTATGGTATCACGACTTCGCTATACCGAGTTAATACAGTATTGCTGTTAACATAAACAAAATATCGTCAATAAACACTCTTAAGTATGACTAAAACGATCAAAGTTAAAGGAAATAATGGGGAAATGCCGATCATCCAAACTTAGACTTCTGAATTATTTGAAGTAGTTCTCCAGCTGGAAAATCAATTTTTTGATATACAGTCGTTGGGTTTATTGGTGTTATTGGTTATATTAAATGCTAAAAAAGTATTTAAAAAGTTATTTTTTATATGGATAATAATTATTGATTTATATTTCAAGTCGGATCATTGAAATTTATAGAAATTTCTGAAGTCACGTTAAAAACAAACCGAATTTTTTTCGAGGAAAGCGTGTTATGGGAGATTTTTCTTTTCATTTAACTTCCTATAGCTATCTATCGAACTTTCTACAAACACTTATCGACTTATCGACTGATTTTTTGCTGTCAAGAAGATCAGCAATAAAATAGAATTTTTTATTGCTTTCGGCTATGCTTAGTTGGCGGTTATATATATATATATTTTCTCTGTTTTCTGAAGAATATACCATCAATAAAGTTTACTTCAATAAAATTTAACTACATTTCTAGTAAAAATATCCAACTTGAGATGCAAAACTGATGTCACTGGTATCCATCTTTCATTTGTACGAGTAAAAATCTAAATCCCCATTCAAACATGAGACGAATATAGAAAGATAGTTATTTTTCAAATGTTCAAAATCAGTTGTTTATTTTTAAAACATCTTTGTGTTTTCTAAAAGATAATAAATGATGTCCATATTTTATCGAACAAAACAATGTTATATACTGTGTATTCTACTATTTTGTAAGTTATTTTCTGCGATGCTTTGGATGAAAAACGATCTTTGCAGATGCTGCATAACAGTCTGAAAATGTGGAGATCTACGATTTGTTAGTTAGTAAAGAATAAAAGAAAAAAAACACAGCTTATTGAACAGGTTGAAAATAAGTATTTTTTTTAATATTTGAAGCTACTTAAATATTAAGGCCTGATTTGTGTGTTTATGTTCGCGTTTATTGTTTTAGCGGATATAGTTATCGGAATAAAAATTATTAAAAAAAAATGTTTTTGCATAAACAATATACGATTTACGCAAAAAATCAATATATATATATATATATTTTAAATCTATCATTTGATATAGAAAAGAAACAAAGGTCTGGATAAAAGTATTCTTTTTATGAATTTCTCTTAAATTTTTATGACTAAATTCATGAAGTTTTGCATGAAATTCAGATATTTTTTTTTTAGTTTTAGACGGTATTTTTATACGTATTTTATATATTTCACTCTCTTTTAAGTTACCTTCTTATAAAATAATATACGACTGAAAAATATGGTCGCAATTTTATAACCTTATAAAAAATTTACACTTTTTTTTTTATCTTTACTCGTATCTTCATGATATGCTTTAAAATAAACCGTATACGGTTTAAGTAAAGTAAAAATAAATAATTTAAAAAAAATTTCGAAATTATTTTTAGCTGATGGAGTTATGAATTGGCAAATATCCAAAATGGCATTTCAATTGAAATGCGGCATCTTCAATAAAAATCAAATTTTGGGTTCTGTTTCTTAGCGACGAAAGTTTATTCTTACAGATTTGATTGTACGGATTACCGTAATGTAAAAATTAAAGTAACACAGGCTTGTAGAAATCCTATCAGATAAGAGAATTTTCGGTTGACGAAAATTGAAAGCAGGATTAAATTTATTATTATTGTTTTATTTTTTTTCGATTCGTATATTATTTAAGAGTAAAGTAAAAGAAAGTAGGAAATGAAACGAAACGAAACGAAAGTGCTCATCGCAAAGGATAGCGATGCGACGCGATTCAGTAAATATTGCTAAAATTTCTCAATTAGTAAATTTAACATCTCATCGTATCGTATTATTTACATATTAAATGTTTAGTGTTATGATTAATATCACAATTTAAACAATACTTTAACATAACAGTTACTTGGTTCCTGTCGCTAAAAAAATACTCGTCGCAAATGACAACGATGCGACGTGACGCGATTTAGTAAATATTGTTAAAATTTCCCAATAATAAATTTAACATCTCATCGTATCGTATTATTTACATATTAATGTTTATTATTATAATTAATGTTATAATAATAATAATACTTTAATATAACAGTTACTTAGTTCCTGTCATTATAACTATACAAATGATAGCGATGCGAACGCGATGCGATTCAGTAAATATTGTTTAAAATTTTCCAATAAGTAAATTTAACAACTTATCGTATAGTATTATTTACATAATAAATGTTTTAGTTACGATTAACGTTATAATTTAAACAATACTTTAACGTAACAGTTACTTGATTCCTGTCGCTAAAAAAAAAAATACTTGTCACAAATGATAGCGATGCGAACGCGACGCGATTCAGTAAATATTATTAAAATTTTCCTATAAGTAAATCTAATATCACATCGTATCGTATTATTTACATATTAATGTTTATTATTATAATTAATATTATAATAATAATAATACTTTAATATAACAGTTACTTAGTTCCTGTCATTATAACTATACAAATGATAGCGATGCGAACGCGATGCGATTCAGTAAATATTGTTAAAAATTTTCCAATAAGTAAATCTAATATCACATCGTATCGTATTATTTACATATTAATGTTTATTATTACAATTAATGTTATTATTTAAATAATACTTTAACGTAACAGTTACTTAGTTCCTGTCGCTAAAACCAATATTCGTCGCGCGTCGTAGCAAAGCATTTCTCAAAACTGCATACAAAATAATTCATTCACGAATTGTCTGAATTTATTTTATTGAATTAAAATTATCAAACAATATAATTACGCGTATCTGAATTATTATAAATTCAAAAGTATTGAATTCGCGCATAATTAACAAAACTATAACAGTTCAATTGTCCAACACGCCATTATGTTTGGCGTCGTGTAAAGAAACCATATCGCATCGCGTAGCAAGATACAGATATGTTTTGATATTCTTAATATATACGAAACAGATAAAAACCGTTCTAATGTAGTTTGATCGATATAAGATAAAGACACTTATTTTCAATACGAATCTCAAAATTAGCCTTTAATTCAAAACGTCACGATGTAGAAAAATACACAGTAAATGGCCAAATTTCGTGATTCAGAAATATTTTATTAAAGGGAGTGAACCATTGACTTTTTAAAAGTAAAATTTAATCTTATCAATCCTTTAATCTCAGTCGCGTTGTTGAATCCCGTTTATGATAATGAAGTGCTTATGACGACAAAAAAAATAAAAAAAAAAATATTAGTCACGCCATTTTCCACTCACTCCCGTTCCATGAAAGTCTCCTCTGTATTAAAATTCATGTTATATTCGTTGATTAATAAGATCAAATTTCCAATTTATTCGTTTAGTTATGTAAAAACAATTTTTCTTTACTTGGAACTAATCAGTTCTAATCTGTTTATGACGTTTCCGCGTGTTAAAAACACGGAAAGACAGAAAAATTGATAATTGTAATGCAAACTTTCTTGCACTACTACGGTGTGAATAAAGTGTCGGTTAGTATTTTACTAAGATTTACATCCATCAATCGATGAGTTTTCGATCGATTTTGATATTTAAATCCATAAGTTTGTGGTGCATAAATTAAATTGCGTGGAAGATAATTTAGCTATTAATTAAGAATTATTTGAAAGTTGTATCGAAGAAGATCTTATAATCCAATTTGTGTTCGATAATTAAACTAAAATTAATATTTAATTTTAAAACTAGAAAATTATTGAAGGTATTTCATATATATAACCAAAGATAATTTTACAAATTTAAAATAAAATATAATTAAAAAATATTTTTTAAAACTTTATAAGTGTATATATAGTATGACTTAATGTTATTTTTGTGATTGATTTAATTAAGTATTCAAAGGGTTTTATTCAATTTAAACATATAAGTAGCAATTATACTAAGATATGTGTTCAAATTGTTTTTAAAATGCATAATTATGCTTAAAATTCGAATTCAAAGAAAACATTTACCATAATTTGGATACAGAGTAAGCAAGCATCTTATCATCGTTTGATATACAATATTTCTAAAGCAATAAAAGATTATGTAGCATAATTTTAAGATATCAGCAAACATTCGAAGCATTCTGATATATAATTCAGCAATTTTTAAATATAAAATATTGCTTCAAGCAACCTGATATAATATTACAAAGTATAAATTTTGTAACTCAAGCAAGAAAGCCAGCATCACGATTTGGAGACAAAGTATGTAAAAATACAAGCAATTTTTGGACAAAATCAAGCATGAAGAAGCAATATCATATGATTTTCTTAAATTAAAATAAATAATTTTAACTTAAGAATATTTAACATGTCTCGACACACGTACTTTCTCGCATTTTTAATTGCAAACAATTATTTAAAATTTCTGTATGTTGTGGTAGCAGCTTTTGAATAAACGAGAAAGGTTAAAACTTCAAGTAATAAACTTCAAATAAAGAGAAAGTTTCCTCTCTTCCAAGTATCACTGAACTATCTCTCCAAGGAGAAAACTCGGTATCTGAGGTGTCATCGTAAGTCTCAAGCCAATGATTGCTGGAACAAATAGAGGAGCTACTATATTATTCAGATAAAGGATAACCTTTCTGAGTTCGCTTAACCAGCCAAGCATTGAAAAAGTTCTGTTGGGTATTATATATGTATGAATAATGAGTGATGACCTGTTTATCTCTTGGGGTCTTTCTCGGCATCAGTAAGAAGCCGTGGTTATTAACAAGACATTAATTCTACAGAAACAATTTCTCAAGCGTTAGATAATTCTTATTTAAAACGAATAAAAGGTCGTAAAATGTACTTTGCATCATTAAATTTCCACATAAAACTACCACTTGTAAAAACAGAATAAAAAAAATACGTGTGTGTATATATTGTAATACTTACGGTTTATACTGTATTTATGCATTTATTCTTATATAGCATCACGATAATCCATTTTAACGTCTGACTCATGAATAAATCGTAAAGTAATATCTGATTCATGAATATTAATAAGTAATGAGTCGGTTTTAAGATAAATGAGCAAAGAAACACGGGTTTAATATATTTAAATAAATGCGTTCTGGAGAAGGGAAGGGAAAAATCAAAGAGAGAGAGAGAGAGAGAGAAAAAAAAAGAAACAATAGTTAAATTATTGCTTAACCAGAATCTGAACAGATTAACCACACCCAAACTCGAGATAAATTATGCTAAACTATAGTTCTAACTAAAAAAAATCACGATTATGATTCAACAGATTAGAAAAAATTCATCATCTAAGCATAGAGTCGTTAACGATTATGTCTTGGGAATATAACAGATGTAAAAAGCTAAAAGTCGATATGTTGGATTTCGGAAAAAATAATAAAAAAAATATATGATGTGATTTTTAAAAAATTCATTGGAGATAGAAATTTTTTAATGTTATTTTTCTACGTTTGTAACAATTTTAATTATCATAATTATCTATTTTTAAAAGGAGAGAAAATTACATTTTCGAACTCGGCCAGTATCTGCGTATTTAAATCACAGACAGTTTACAATAATTAGATGAGGAATATTTACACTCTTTATTATCCGTGTAAAGTATTTTTGTTACTTTTTAATTAAACTCAATCTTATTTTGGTTTTTTTTTTTGTTCATAAAATTCGCAATAAATCCAAAAACTCTCTCTTTTATTAAAGAAACTTCACAGATATGTACTATATTATTTTTAATGAAATTCGTTTTGGATTGTTTGATGTTATTTAAATAGTTTTGAGACAGAAAAATGATCCAGGAAACAATTTTTAGAATTTTGTGTTTAATTATGGCATTCTTCTTTTTCTTTTAATAGAATAATTATTCTTTATTTAGATAATTAAAATATTTCGAAAATTTTTCAATTTTTCTTCACTGTATATATATTATAAGCACATATATATATATGTACAATTTCTGTTTTTCATAAGAGCGCTGATAAATTAACTCAGATCATTTTTCCATCAAAATATTTTGTAATAATTAAACTTTTCAATTATTAATTCTGTTATTACATAGACTAATTTAAAGTTTTGCAAAAATAATCGCAATTAATCGATTAATGAAGGCGGAACGGAATATGTATCGGATAACTGAAACTTTTCCTCTTTCGATTCCTTTATAAATAAGGCTAATTGAAAAATTCACTGACTTTTTTTTTTTCTCTTGAATAACGATTTTGATTGTATTTTAATCTTAAACTATATTATAATCAGACAATATCTTTAAGTGAAGAAGTGAAAGGAAGTGTGCTTGGTTGGCCACCTCAACCAAATATTCTCATTATTTCCTCATCATATCGACTCTGTCACGATATAACAAACTTGTATATCGTCTTTAAAGGATCACTAGACCATCCCCATAAACGAAAGCACAATAACTTCTGTTACTTGATTTTTATACCTTTGTTTGAAAAATATATAATAGTGATTTATAGTTAAAAAATTGCCAATGATTTATTTAACCTATGATAAAATTTTATACGTTTTAATTTAGAGAATAGTTTGATTGTTACGCTCGTCGTTTATAGAATTGGTGACGCATGCAAATGTGTGCCATCGGAGCGATAGATCATCAGTTACAACCGTGTCAAAATCAATACAGAATCGTTTCTTTGATGGATAATCTCAACTGAAACATAATACAGTATCCTCTCTTCCAAAAATAAATCTGTAGAAGATATTATAGAAAAAGATTTATAACTAGAAGAAACTTAAAAATAAGCCCTAAAGAGATTTTTACAATAGGAAAAAAAAAGAAATAAAATTACAGGGATACAAAAAAAAGAAAAGAAGAAAAACGGGAATTCAAAAAATAAAAATAAAAAAGAAATAAAATTACAGGGATACAAAAAAAAGAAAAGAAGAAAAACGGGAATTCAAAAATAAAAATAAAAAATCTTTAGAGAACATAAAAATAATTAAAAAATAATTGAAGAAAACATCAAAAGAAATAGTCAGAGTAAGAACCTTAATTGGCTAATTCAGTTCTATCCTACAGTATTAAGGAAATGGATAAACGATCGATTATCCATATAGCTGCTCAGTAATGACGTTTCTGTCAAGTAAAAACGTATAATTCCGCTATCAAGTCATCGTTTCCGATAAGAATGATGAATAGGAAGGAAAGCAACAGAATTTTAGTAGGTCTCCTGTGATATAAGCTTAACAATGGTTGTGTCAACCATTACCGCATTTTTTTCAATCAACTTAATAGGAAATTCTTATCTCTGTTCTATCGACAAGAGCGTGTTTTCTTTTAATCTCAAAATTGGATATTCTAAATTAAAAAAAAAAAGAAAAAGAAAAAATTTCGGAAGTATTAATTTTATCTGAAATTTTAACCTTAAGATAGACTTCATAAGTTAAACTAGTTTTAAAATTATACCGAGATTTAATTAAGATTCTCCCTATTATGTTCTCCAATATTGTTAATGCGATCTGTAACGAGCTCTTGCAATGCCATATTCTACCACAAAGTGCTAATTAGAATACACAATATCTATTAAAGTAAGTACATTATCGATATAACGAAATAAAACTTCCTTTTTTATCGATTTTTCATTTAAAATAAAACTGATTACAAGAAAAAGAAGAAGAAGCCTCTTATTCAGAAAATCTCATGTTAATCAAACAAGAGTTATCTTCGCTAATGACTCATTATTTGCAGAAAAGAAACAAGTCGTTTCTCATTAAATATTCTCCTTTTAAATATAGCTAGGAGGGTTCTTAATTACGTAATTTTTCCTTTGTCGTGTTACAAAGTTTATCCATTTTTCATGAAAGCCGCAATATCTGCTAACCAAACTTGGCTCTAGTCATCAATAACCTTTTCTATACATACCATGTACATAATCCTCATCTCTCGAAACTTTGCACAATCCTGTTAAATGTTCCGTGACCCACGATAGAATATATCTTTTGCTTCTCAGAAGCAATTAAACTCTCTTGATAACTCAAAAAAATACACGCAAAAATATCAATAAAAATATTAGTATAAAAGTTGATTGGATTATGGTACAAATTCGACGAATTTAAGATTAATTTTTAAAAATTTACATGGTCTGTTTAATAAGAAATGATCAGATGATAGTCTTTAATATAATTTTAATGAAAAGTAGTTATAAATTTAGTTCAGAAAATGATTAAAAAGTATTGGATCAGTTGATTCTGTACACTGATTCAGAATTAAAAGGACGACTATAACTAAATCAAGATGTTTAAATAAAACAAGAGAAGCTAACAACAACGAATTTAAATAAAGATACATTGATTTAAATGAACTATCTAATATTATCTTCCTATTGAACAGAGAAAGAAGCATTAGGTTCATGAAATTTGAAAACCCAGAGGAGTCGTTTTTCTATCGGCGTTTTTTTCTCTTCTATTTTTAAAGTAAACCTTGCATTTTCCAGACTTGCATAATGAAATTGGCTATTGCTAAATCGCATACAAAGAAAGTGGAACGAGGCATCACTGAATGGCTTAATTGTGAGCATGTTGGATACGGTTTAGAAAATGTGTAGCTTATTAATCAGAGGTTGTTATGGTCTGCAAATGTGTTCGGTGCTTCCCGTTTCTGTAGAGAATCGCTAATCGATCTACTAAGGATGAATGGGAGGAGATGCGAACTGAAGCGTACAAGTTCCGCTATTGTTGAAGACGTTCTGTCTCGTTGACATCCGGATTAGTTCTGACATTAATGAAACTACAGCTCTTTTAGAGATAATGAAATTTTCACTTATACCAATTTGAGAACCTAGTCTGTAGCAATGATCGAGAATGAAAGATGTACACTTTTCTGTAGTTTAATTGCTGTATATATATATAAAAGGATTGCCTGCTAGAGTAATGTTTTAGAAATTTCTACGGTTAATGTAGCACGACGGAATAAAAGTAGTCGTTGTTCCTGAAGGCAATAATTTTTCTCTGTATAGCTTTAATACGATGGAGACCGCAACTTGTCTCTTTGAAGTTCAAGAATTCCGGATTTTACTGAAATATGATGACTTTCGAAGCATGAACAGGGAGAGAGAGAGATACTTTTCTAAGTGGAGCCATTATCATGTCTTGTTTGAGATCAATAGAGCATTCGACCAATTTCGTTTGCATGCCAAAACTTGCGATTCAAAATCCGAAATTCCTCCGAAACATAAAAAGAATTAAAATACATATATTTAAATAATAATAAAAATAATCGTGAAAGAGAGATACGAAATGTTTGACGCGGGTCGTATGAATTTAATGAGTAACAAAATTATTTTATTACCTGGTTTTACTACCTTAATCGAATACATAATCAGGTAATAAAATTTGCGAAAATTAAATAGAATTTTCCATTTTAATACACTTGTAAAACATTCATTTAAGCAATTTTATACACTGTTTTAACAAAATGAGCTTTTTTTATGTTTTATAGATCAAATTGAAGACACTCTTTATGATTTTATTTCTCAACCATAGTTAACTGCTTTCACTTAAGAAATTCTCCCATTTATTTAGTAAATGTTTTTAAGGAAAGGGTTAAGATTTATACTTGCGATGATGACTACAAAATGCTTCATAAATAACGATGAAATATATTGATGCAATGTATTTATTTTTACTTATAAGAGCAGAAAATATAAATATATAAAATGATGGCACACAGCAGTTAAAAACCTATCCATACGGATTAAAAAAAATTCAATTAACCTAAAAAACATGGTTAAAGTAAAGCAATTATGTATCTCTGGATTCTAAGGAAAGTTTCAAAAATTTCAAATGATAAAAAGTAGAGGATATTTGTTAGCTTCCATATCAGACTAGAAATTACCAATTTACATAAGTAAATGGGTAATAAGCAGGAAATTACTGGGTTGTTAGGACAGTTAGTTATCGATTTACTTCAACATTTCTATCGTGATTACTTCATAACAACAAGCAGAAGCAATTTTCCGTATTAAACCTTTTATTCTAGTACAATACAGATTTCAAAGCCATTTCGATATAAGGAAAAAAAATTCCAGTGAGACCTATTTTCTTTTCAGCGTAACTACCTAAATTCTAAAGTTCTTTTCTGTCCAATCGAAAGTTTCATACGAAATTTTGAAGTGCGATTTTCTTTTCTCTTCCGTAAAATTACTCCAATTCGATGAATAATTCTAGCTTAAATTATTCAGATTTTGTTACAGGGGATATAAACAACGTTTTTGCATGGCTGAATATATAAAAAGTCTGCCATTTGCAGAATTTAGAAATGTGCGTACCGAAGATTATTTTTAGATGAGACCAGAATTAATGTTATAATATTATATTTAAATAATAAAAAAATATTAGAAGATATACTTCAGAAATTCTTAATTTAACTTAACTTTGGTCGAAATCGTTCTAAGATTAAATGGAAAGAATTAAAGTATACTTAAACCTGAAGTACTCTTGCTTCACTTGATAAAATGATTCTATTCTTATTTCATAAAAGTTAATGAATCGAATATAAAGTACTCTAAGTTTTACTTTTTCTTTGAAATTTATTAATGAATTATTTTCATATTTAAATTTGCTATGATTGGAAAACAAAATAAAAAAAAAAAATATTATGTATAACAAAAGTGCAAATTACCTCTTTTTCACATGAAATATTTTCAAAATTTCCTATGTTTTTAATTGATTTCCACTAAACGAAGATAATCTTTGCTTCAGTGATTTGAATTATAAAGAAAAAAATATAACTCTGAATAGTCCATCTTTTTTTTTTTATTTTTAAAAATTTTTCAAACTTAATTTTCTTTTCACCTATCTGAAAATTTATTTAATTGTAAAATTTTAGAATATGTAAATAAATAAAGGATGAATTTTTTGTGCAATTATAACAATTATATTAAAATGCAAAAGAAAAAATCTGCACATCTGGATATTATCTTTCTTCTAAACTATATTAAATTTTTATGAATAAAATATATATGTTTTATATTTAAGAAGAGGAAAAAAAGAAATATATATTTATATGAATATATATAGTCGAACAAATCAACTAAAGTGCTTTTATTTAATTTAGGAAACAAACAGAAACATTTATGAAAAAGTATTAAATTTTTCAAGAATAAATCTCTGTTTTATCCGATTTGTAACGTATTCGAATAAACATATTTACGATATCACATCAAAGAATCCAAACATAACAAGGAGGTTTGCTTTCTAGATATAAAAAAAATAACCACAGAAAAAGATCATGGTTGGATTCGTGTGACAATTATTTCGTGATAAAATATAATTTCTTTTTTTTGGCTGGAATGACTTTTATATATTGAATTTTCCTCTTAGTCAATTGAAAACATATAAGGACTTACGCTTGTTTATATGCAAACGTTATAAACAAGAAATATAAATAAAAAAATAGTAATTTTTGAAATTACATAATTATATATTTATAAAATGTGATATATTTACGCTGTTTTCTTATAAAAATAATATAAAAAATAGTCGTTATAATAACTAGTTCGCATTTTTATTATTATTAGTTATTTACTAATAATAAAAAAATGATGAAAACATACTATTCAAAATTATAATAATAAAAAAATGATTAAAACATACCATTCAAAACATAATAATAAAAAATGATGAAAACATACCGTTCAAAACATAACAATAATAAAAAATGATGCAAACATACTGTTGAAAACATCATAAAAAAAGATGAAAACATACCATTCAAAACATAACAATAAAAAATGATTAAAACATACTGTTCAAAACATAGCATTCGAATATAAAAAGTTAATTTTTATATTCGAATGTTATGTTTTGAGCAATAAGCAATAATATTTATCAAAACGATAAATTTTCAAGATGTTTTCTTCTAAAATTCCCAAATTTTTTATTGTTTTTTTTTTTTGCATATATTGATTTTATTAACAAAAAATCAATGGATCGATGCAAATTTTTAGGCTCCAAAATTAAATTGAAGTTGTTTAACCGGAATTATATTATATAGTTCCAGACGAACATTTAAAAAATAATAATAATAATAATAATAAGGAAATGTTCGGTAGCCATTGACCATGGTTTCATTTTACAGGATAATAATGGTCGTCGGGAGAGAGAGAAAGCAAAATTGATCGATCAATACCTACAAAGTGCAGATATAGTCTTTATGGTCTGGCCTGAGAAATCTCTAGGGCCTAGACCTCAGTCATATCGAACATGTTTGGCTGTCTCAAGAGAAATAAATAGATCACAGCTTTAATTCTAAGACCAAAGAAAAACTTACAAGACCTAAGAGGATTTTAATGCACAAAAATAACAAAGGAAAAAATAACTTATTGTTACTTTTAAAGATAAAAAAAGAGAATAAAGCTCTAAAAAGAATTAAATGTTCTCTTCGAAAGTATAGGACACCTTCATTAATTCAAAAATGGAATATCTTTGACTAAATCGATTTTTAATGTCTTTCAACTTGTGTTACACATTTAAAATTTGACTCATCTTTCAGTTATAATTCCAGATATTGGATTGCTAGATATATCTGTCACAACTTATCACAACTGAAAATATATCAGCAAACGACTTTATAGTTGTATTGTTCGGAATGTTAATATTTTACAGATAAATTGACTTTAACAGCTTTCCTGAAGAATAAAATTCTAGCAAACAGTTCAAACGACGAATTGTTATAAATATTTTATATTTAAATTTTTAAAAATATTTTTTTTCGTTACACACAACATGAATTTTTTTCCAAATTAAAAAAAATATCAGTTCATATTAATCAATAGTTTCATACAGAATGTATGGACTATCTTGTTTAATTATCAAGAGCCGAGAATGTATAACTAAATTATTCACTGGAAAGATGTAATCTTCTTTAAATTATGCAAGAAATATGTCAGATACAGGTAAAATAAAAAATAATAATAATATTTTTTAATTGAACCAGTCCAAAATTAATTTATAAGAAATTGCATTATCTTATAACAACGATGATGATGATGATAATTTTAAAAGATTTAAAAATTAAAAATCGTTTTTTTTTTTTAATATTACTTTCTATTGATTAACATGAAAATAAATTTTTTAAAAATTTACAACATAAATTTTTCAATATTTGAAGAGAATTTCGGAGCCAAAATTATATTTGATTTAGAAATTTGTGATTGTTCAAATGGTAAAAACGAAAAAAAAAACGGTTAAAAAATATTCACTTTTTATAGGAAGATATAACAAATTTTGTGAATATTAGAGAAATTTTTGAATTTTCAATCACTTGGCTTGGGGGTTCTTCACTTCAGCTATCCATAAAAAAAATTCAAGAAAGCAATTCCGGTTGTCCTAGGATATTTACTTGTCTTTTGTAACATTCTTATACCAACATTTGATGGCTGTCGAAATATTTTTTTCTTTATCTCTGCAAAAGTGGATAGATAGATGCAAAGTAAAATGAATAATAAATATTCAGAATTATAGCTATAATTAATTATTATAGAAAATGCAGAACAAATAATATGTTCTTCTATATTATTATCTGAAAGTCAATAATAGGATTGATGATCTCGTTCCTGAGCTATAAATAAGATTATTGATGTTATATATGGATATTCATAGTTTATGAATGTCCAAATGTATTAATAAATATTGAATCGTTCTTGATTGATAATGTTATGCATTTTAATCCGATCAGCATCCTTTTATTATGCTTTGAAGTGTCTCCTTTTTTTATAATAATAATAATAATAATATTGATAAAAACAATAATATGTTTCATCATAAAATGTCATCACTTAAGATCTACCAGACAACAAGTTGACATTTTCAAGTTAGCATGTGTTTACTTGAGTTGTAATTAGCTAATTGACATTCATTGTAACAAATATTTAACAATAACTAATATTAAATAACCTATATAACTCTTAAGAAAAATATTTTTGTACATTTGCATGATTAATTCATGTAAATTAAACAATAAAATGTCTAACTTTACACAGGGAAATTTATTAGAGCTGTTAACTGTATAATTTTACGAAATTTAGAAATTTAAGGTTGAGAAATAAAATAAATTATGATTAAAGGTGAAATTCAATATATTAACATGAAACTTTTAAAAGAATTATTTTCATATACTGTATATATATATTTATTTAAGACACCTGACTTTCTATACAATGGGATTTTATCCTTCCCGTTTCTCAAATTGTCAAAAATTGTACGTCTTCTATTCCACGCTATTCTATGGTTGCTATTTTTTTTTCATACGCCATTTAGAACTTTATAGGAATATCCGTGCTTAAGGCCAGTTTCAATAATATAATCACGTTCCTTAATTTTATCTTGCCATTTGGTAATGTGTGTGCACGCCCTATAAAATAAGGACCTAAAGGCCGCTAGCTTATATACTATTTATATTACTACTTATATATACTATTATGGAATAACATGGAACTGTTGAAACCTACCCATGATGCAAGAGGCTTGACCACCCTGGAGTCAATACATATAGAACGAAGAAGAACGGGCGACCAACTCATTAACGACTGCGGCCCAGTCGAACTCCCTCCATCCTGGAAATGGTGCACCCATAATATGGTATGAACTTTTATACGCACTATGACAATGATATATATTTTTGTGTAAGTTTATAAAACAATGCAGGACATGGTTTGCTGCAGTTTTTGATTATGTACTCCTATTTGTTGATAATTCTACTATGTTCTTCTTATACGTATCTACTTACTTTTAATATTCTTATTATATACATATCTCTTACTATGTTATACAATGTAATTATTTATACTACATTACTGTTTATGTTACTAACTCTACGTTATTATTTATCTGTTAATATTAATATGTTAATAATGTTATGTATATTATTCTTGTTATATCCGTGTAAATTATACGTCATATAATTTTATAAATTTTCTGCTATTGTTCTAGAACTTAAGAGTTCTATCCAAATAACGTTTATATATTCTGGAATGTTCCGTTTAAAGTTTGTGGTTATTGTATGGTACTGAAGAGGGGCATTTTAAGGCCCGAAAACGTTATACCAATTAAAAAACTTATACTTGCTATTTAGTGCTGTTTTATTTACTTATTTATGAATCTAAGCAAGTAGTTTACTCTATTACATTCATTATAATTTGGTGTTGCAAATTGAAAATATATGTATGTGTACTGTACACACACACACAATTTCAATGTACTGACTGTATTTGTAAGTACAGGTAGGCCTCGATTAGCACGAATAATTGGTTCCACGAATTTCTCGCGCTAATCGAAGTATTAACTCTATGGAAAATATGGTAATTGGTTCTTGCTTTGTGAGATTC
>AYEL01090104.1:0-15368 GCA_000484575.1 Olivierus martensii | reverse complement strand
GTCCGGTTTTACTAACCGAAAATTAACGGTAATTTGTTAATTGACATCATAAAAGGAGCTTTGTTAGTAAGACTGATCTGTGTTTACAACTCGTGCTAATCGAATCTTTTCTCGCGCTAACCGAATAACGGTATCAATTTTTTAAGTCGCGCTAATCGAATTCGCGCTAATCGAGGCCTATCTGTACTGTACTATATGACTAATTAAATTGTTGTCATTCATCTATCATAAAAAAAAGCAAACTAAATCAAGAATTTTATCAATACTATGAACTGAAATTAAATTTCAAAAATATTCAGTGCCAGATACTTTATATATAGCATAGAAAAAAACAAATTTATTAGTTTAAAATAAATATCATCATAATTATATAACATTAATAACTCACTAATAAAACTTATAATCTTAAAATGACTTTCACCTCAAAACAACTATCTTTATAATCACAATAAATAAATATAGGATATGCAATTTTATTCTCAGATGGAAGAGATAAAATAGTTTTGGTTTTGGCAGTCTTCCATTTTGCATTGCAACTAACAAGTAAGTTAAATAAATGTTACCATCTTTTGTAAACACTTCCACAAATAAAATAATATTGAAAGTCACTTAGATAAAAAAAAAACATGCTAATTTAGAAATTCACAATAATTGTCATATATTTATTCAGTGAATTTTATTTAATGATGTACTTTGTTTATTTTCTATTGACACCCATATGTTGATTTTCATAACAGTCTATTATATAGTTTCTGAATTATTACAAGGAAAGGTTAATCTATAAGATTAATTGGTCTTAATTCAAATTTGATTTACTCTGCTAAATTTTATAAAATTCAATAAAATAGTTGAAAAGTTATTAGGTAGAAGATTTTAAAGTTTGAATATCTATCATTTCTAAATGGGTAACCAGGTGTGTCAAACTCATTTTAATTCAAGGGCCATTTAATGAGCTTGCAAGGATTCAGAAATATAGATAGGATAATTAAAAATATTGTGTAATCAAATAAATATATTACAAAAATATATAATTAGTACATAATTGTTTTTAATTATACATATTTTTTTAGATTTAATTTCTCCCTATCAATTTTTAATTTTCTATTAAGCATTAAAAGTCATATTTTCTGTGCAAAACAAAAGCTTTCATTAAAATTTTATAAATTCAAATATCCATAAATACTTTAAGTATTTATGGATAAAAAATAAATAACAAGACAAATAAATCTTTAACAAGTCTGTTAGCAATGTCCTTCAAAGAAAAATTGTTTGGAACTTGATCATTGTCTATCCAAAAAAATGTAGTTCTCATTTATGGGTTTTTGTTTTTTGGTAAGAAATTTTGTGCAAAACAATGTAGTCTTTGCAGGAAAACACTTTTCAGGAAATTTTGCAGGACTTGGTTCACTGATCTGAAAAATCAGTTTCTTCTGTGTGTATAAATCCATTAAGGCCAACTGAGACAAAATGACATGTGCAATTACATTTCATTAAAATCAAACTAGGATATCACAGCAAATGACATAGCTACAAAGCGAGAGTTACTTCCTATTATCTCAAAACATATTGTTCTCATTTTATTTTAATTAAGAGCATTGGGGGCCATAAAAAATCATATCAAGGGCTGCCAGTTTGACACTCCTAGGCTAAACAAATAGGATTAATTGATGTGATATCAAGAATATTTTCAATAACTTGGCCTTCCAATCTAAATTTCATAAAAATTCAATAAATATTGTCTTAATATATACTATTTATGAACTATTTCAGAAATTTAATCATCAGCCATTTTTAAATAGTTGAAGCTAGAGGATTAAATTATGAAGCCTTGAATTTACCTATAACTGCATATCTAATTTCATAAAAGTATATTAATTAAGTTCAAAAGTTATTAGTGGAGATTGTACAGACATACAGATATGAAATTGAACATTATACAATTTTATTTGTTTCTTTATATGTTATTGTTATATAAAGAAATTCTGCCATATTAAATTTTTATTTGTTTTATTAAAAACATTATAATTTTGATTAGAAATCTAAAGGTGAAGAAAATAATAGTAAATATTAATATTTAAATTATACAGTTATATCAATATAAAAAAAAAATAAACTTTAATCATCATATACACATAATATATACATTAGAAAGTTTATAATTTTGAATGACAAAGATAGAATAGCAGCAAAGTTTTCAAAGATACAGATATTAAATAACTGGGAATTTAAGATCCCACTTGATAGTTAATTATTTTAACTTCTAGGATTTATATTTCCTGAACAATTTGAAAATATTAATATAGATGTTCCTTGAGTTTTAAATGTAATTCATTCATAAATTTTGTAAATAACTTGAAATTTACTCTTATGCTGAATGTAGAGGTATAGAACATATCGAATATATTTTTATTGTATAATATTTGCTATTAACTGAACTAATTAGAAGTTTCTTATTTCAGAGATTTTTGAATATAAATGTCTAGTGATGAGATGGAAGCTCTGCTATTAAGTCACACATTAATTATGCAGTTATATTTATTACTAAATCAATATGCTATTTGAATGTTTAAAATTTGTGTATTATTTTTGATACTTTCTAACTTTGAATATAAAATAACATGTTTATATATACAAAATTCATGAAAATGTACTATACAGTTCAAAAATTATTAATGGTGGGCAAGAGACAATTAGAAAGAAAGAAAGATAGCAGGGACAGAATGATGATGATATTATTTCACTTTTCTTTGGAAAAAGTAGGCTAAAAAGATGAGAGTTGTAATTTTATTATGCACTCACAAACATGGTGAAGCTTCATATTCATATAAAATTATCAATAGCTTTAGAAATCTTGTTCATAAATCCTCAATACAATGGAACTATCAATTTATATACAATGTTTTATATGATTAAATAAATTCATAATTTAACATATTTTTTCTCTACCAAACAAAAATACAATAATCATCAAGTATTTAAGCTGCCATTATTTCAAAACATGTTATAACTGATTTTTAAAGTGATATTATTAAATTTAGTAATGGAATCTGTATAAAAAGAACTCTTCCACTAAACAAAATACTGAATATAAGTGCAATTCATGATGTTAACAATAGTATGATTTAAACACACAAAAATTTAAACAGATAAATAACTATAATTAAAGATATTTGAAAGTTAAGAATTTATTAATACAATACTTCCTGGTTATAATATACAGGTTTATGGAATAGAGATCCAACCCACATTATAAGACAGATACACTATAACAGATGAATTACAATTATTCACTAATAATCTAAAAGCTAAAACAAAAAATTTTGACTGTTATAGAAATTCAACGACTAAATCTTTCTAATGATTACCTTATTTATAAAAATCAATACAGTGGCTTGACTGCAAAAGGGATCTCCACACATTTAGCCAGCGATGTTTTGCTATTAATATATATGATGATAGTTCTGGAAATATTAGTTTTGTTATTGTTAAATTATATACATATTAATCAACATTATTCTATCAGCCCTAGATCAGCAACCACTAATCTGCTACAATTTTCCAATTTTATTTTAGATAATTTTAATAAAAACTTAGTTTTTGTATGCTATTTGGATATAAAACTGCATTTGAAACTGTTAATACTAATATGCTACACAATATACTTATTCATGATTATGATATCAATCCCAGTATTACTAATTGGTTGATGATATAGCAAGGCCATAATTTCTGATCTAATTCTGATTTGTCTCAGGATTCATCTAATAGTGCATTACTTTTATCATGTATAATGAATAAACTTTTTCTATTAACATTATTTACATTAGAACAAGGGTGTCCAACCTTTTGGCTTCCTTGGGCCACATTTGAAGAAAAAAAAATTGTTGCAGGCCGCACATAAAATATGCTAATTCTAACAGTAGTTATTAAGCAAAAAAGTTAGTAAATAATATATAATCTATGCTATCCATCATAACAGATTAGAAAAAATGTCGTAGTATAATAATCTTTGATTTCTTTTCATTCAGAAATTTTTTAAAAATCGTCTACACAAAACACAAGCCTTTAAAGCAGGTAGACAGTGATAAGAAATACAAAACAAACTTAATTAAAATGTTTTTGGTCAGTTTATTGACCCGCTTCAGTAACTTACACAAATTTAAAATAACCATCTTCGTTTGAGAAGTATTCTATCCATTATTACATTAAGATAACCGTCTTCGTTTAAGAAGTATTCTATTTTAAATTTGTGTAAGTTACCGAAGCGGGTCAATAAACTGACCAAAAACGTTTTAATTAAGTTTATTTTGTATTTCTTATCACTGTCTACTTGCTTTAAAGGCTGTGTTTTGTATAGACAATGTAAACTCCAGCAGGTGTAGAATTACTCATAGTTTTTTAAAAATCATTGAAAGGTCAAGAAATTATACCATATTGAGATTTAAAAAAAAAATTGTTTCGTTATTTTTTTAAATCTATAATTTTAAATATTTAATATTTGCAATGTAGAATTTCCATTTATTATTAAATTATCATTTATAAATAAATGTAGATGTTCATCAATTTTCTTTTTTCTAAGTGAAATTTCTCTTTTATTGTTTTTTTTTCGAGTTTACAACAATTTTCGAGTGATGAAAAATTTATTATTATTTAATTTTTATGAAAACTTAATTTATTTGTGCTTTTTTTATTAAATGTAAAAGTTATACATGTTCCTGCATATTTTTCATAATAAAATTACTCGTAAGCAACGACTCTTCGTAATTAATTAAAGGCATTATTTTACCAATTGTGAAATATATCGAGCAATTCATTATAATAAATTTCTCATAACAATCAAATCAAATCAATTCGCTACATTTCTCTCATTAAATTTATCGTTTGTAATCAAATGACAAAGAGAGAGAACCAAGGAAACGTCTTCAAAACTTTGAATCGAATAACTAATTTAATTCGAACTTTTACTTGAAAACCTTGTTATTTCTTAACAAGTTTGGTATCTGATTAGTCGTGTTGCACAATGTTTGTTCTATTTCTCCAAACGTATTAGTGATGCGGAGGACGAACAATAGACGTGCATCGGATACACTCTTCCATATAAAAATGTACCACGCAAAAAGAAAAAGAAAAATTTAATTTAGATCGAATAAAACTAGTATTTTTCAATCAAATAAAAATAAATTTTTCAGTTATGTACTTGTAATTATTTTATTTTTTCTTCTATACAAATAATGGCAGTTTGATATTTTTCCTGTATATTTTCTCTTATCCTGACAGCTCATCTGAGTGATGGCAATTTGTTGTTTTGTGGTAATAGTAAATACGAAGAGCATCGACACGAAATTTGTTTTTCTGTCATAAATAAACAAAACCAAAACAATTCTTTGTCGTCTACAATCCCCAGGAAAAAAAAAAAAATGTTTACATATTTCGGTAAAATACGAATTTTTAAAAAGTATAATTTATAATCACAAGTGTACAAAGTACAGTTGTAGCAATTTCGGTGGGATGGCTGCTTTTTTTTTCAGACATATTTCATTAAAAACAGACTGATTTAATTAATTTATGCATTTAGAAATATATTCTTATACATTTAAATCAATCTGTTTAACAATTTCAAAGTTGTAAATCCGTAATTGTACAGCACTGCAAAAATTCAAAATTTTATAACTTTGCTGTCTAAAATATTCTTGCAAGTTTGTATAACAAAAATAATATAAAAGATAATTTTTACTGCTATGCATTTATTCAGAAAATATGATATTAACTCAATTGAAATTTTCTTGTGAAAAAACTAATGTTAAAATGGGAAAATATTATGGTTTTACCGTCTTAAGGATTATATTTTATTGTCAGATATGTGGATATTCAAAACGTACAGGAATAGAAGTGGGAATTTATTTATTTTCTGTTCTATCTGGATTCGCTTCTAGTACATGGTAACGAATGATCGATGATGAGAACGGAGATATCTCTCTCTCTCTCTCTCTCTCTCTCTCTCACCCTTCTATTCGAGGGTCGATGAATTTCTACTATCTTGTATTAAACCAACGTTTGTTGTAGTTCGTCTTTAGAATTTGAATTGTTCGATTCATTCAATAATCACTGTTAATGCTTTTAATTAAATGGCCTAATTTACTTCCATCATTAAATTACTGGCTGATGAATCAGAGGACTATTACACGGAGATGAACACCTACTACCATACAATCAAACTATCAGAAACGGTATTATAATCGCTTAAGGGCTTATATTAATATCTACAATCGATTTTTAGAACTGTTTGGGTAGAATTAAACGATTACTTTTTAAATGGTCCTCTATTTTGGAATGATTATAATTAAAATATATATCAAAAAGTCATCTTTAATAGAATTATCTTTACATTGAATGCCATAAAAAAATCTAATAAATAATTCTATAATTATTACAAAAAAAAATTCATAAGTTTGAACTTCCGCCATTTTAAACTGGTTCGAGATGAAAAGATAAATTTTAATTGCTTGAAATTTTTGCTAAATGTAATACAATTCCAATAATTACTCCAATATATAGTAAGAAAATATCTCAGAAACTTCAATTCTTATCATTTTAAATGATTGAAACTACAGGGTTAAAGGAGGAACTTGTAGATTACATTTAATGTTAGAACATAACTCCCGAATTTCGTGAAAATATACTCATTAGTTAAGAAGTTATTAATGGAGTTTCATAAATTAACATAGTAATCTTGTAAGATTATCATGCCATTCTATGCGACTGGTATCTGTATGCCTCTCATTAATAACTTTGCTTTGGAAAGTAGGCTAAAATGTAGAGAATGGTATAATTTCCAATGTACAGTGGTACCTCGACTTACAAAGCACTCAACATACGAACTTTTCGAGATATGCACTTTTTCATATCACATTTTGGCCTCTAGATACGAACCATGATGCTTTTTAATATTATATTTGTAAAAATATTATAAATATATAAATAACTATATAAAAAATATGCATATATAACTGCTAATGTGATAAAGACTGCTTATTCTTGATGACATTAAAGATATACATAATAATTACTAGTTATATCTAAGCAACTGATGCAACAAATGACAACAAATGGAAAACCGAACTACAAAACCAGTCACAAAAAATTGATATATGCGTATATTTTTTATTTAATGAAAGATGATTTTTATACAAAGCATATAAACCAAAGATTTCAAAAATAAAAATAATAATTGTACAACAAATGCATATTTTTTTTTATTGTTTTCAAAATTTCTAAATCTGGAAACGGATTAATTGATTTCCCATAAGATAAAATGGAAAACTGGGTTTCAAGTTACGAACCGCGGACAGGAACGAATTAAGTTTGTAAGTGGAATGTAGTTTAATATTTTAATTAAATGTAGAGGCTTACTTTATAATATAATATTTAATAAGCTGACTTTATAGTTAAATAACTTGTTTAAAGTTCCCAAAGAATATATTACTTTTCTGCTGAATTTTCTTTCTGAATATTTTAATTTGTTTAAACTTTGAATAATTATTCTTTTACTGTATAATGAAATAAGTTAACTAATTCAGTATTATATATTTATTTTTTTGTTTTAATTTAGTCATGAATTATAACAAAAAAATATTTTTAAAAATTTAAAAACTGTTAAATATTCAACTCTACTACTTCTGAAAATTTAATATGATTAAAGTTATTATTAAATCATTAAAACCGATTCGTCGTGTGTTGGCATAAATTTATTATTTTTGTAAAGCTCTTTTTATTAGAAATTAATTCCAGTAGAATTAAAATAATCCATATTAAATGGAAAAGTGATAGATAGCATTTCTAGCTTTTGATAACTTTGCGAAATTTTAATTATAAATTAAATTTATAACTAAAATAATAATGACTTAAGTCGGAATTAAAGAGTTTTATTTTGGATCAAAAAATGTAAAAAATAAAAAAAAAAGTTAATTTATAAATAAGTCATAAATTTATTAGAAAAATGAATTTGTCTTTTGGTATTTTAATAATTTTTTTTATCTTTTAGTTAATAACGTAAAAATGTTATTAAAGTTAAGCACGCACGTCCGAAGAAGAAGAAGAAATGTAAATAACTTTTCATATATATTTTTTATTACTAAATAATTTTTTTAAATCAAATATTTAATTATATTATTAAAAAAAATTGAGTGGAAAATATAAATAATAGTTCTAAGTCGCCAAAAAAAAAGAAGAAAAGTAAAAGCCCATTCGATCCTTTTCCTCAATAGCCCTATATAAGAAGGAAAATGCAACTAGAGTACTGAACATTCAGAGGTCATACAAAAGGAAAATGCAACTAGACGCCCATCCAATCCACTTACCATCGAGTAACTGGTCTTACAAGAAGAGAAAGACAATTAGATAGCTACCTAATTGTCTTTCTCTCCCAATGAGTAGTTGATCTTACAAGAAGGAAAAGGTAACTATAGGCATGCCCGTCATCTCAGTAGGCACACAGAGATGGAACTAGAAACCTAACAAATTTTCTTCCTTCAGGACAAGAAGATAACGGGAAAGTAGACACATCCAATTGCATTTTCGAAGTGTGTGTCTGAAAGTTTCGATTGCATTCCATATTCAAATAAAGAGGAAAACTGCACTAACAAGAACGTGGCATAGATGTTTTAAAACTACTTGAATATCAAAAACTAGTGAAAAATATCATCAATATATTAGCCCTCTAACCAAATAATTTTCTGGCATAAACATTTTTAACATCATTAACCGTTTAAAGCTAGCCAGTCATCATCGAATACACAAAGCGTCACGATGCGTCGCGTTGTCAAGACGCGTCGCTCGCTTACTTACTACCTGATATAGTAAGTAGGAGATCGACGCAATGCAACGCGACGCATCGTGACGCTTTGTGTACTCGATGATTGACTAGCTTTAAAGAGTTAATTCAGTTTCTGCTCGGTAAAATTGCTTAAAAATGATGATTTTTTTTAAAGTAGGAGATCGACGCAATGCAACGCGACGCATCGTGACGCTTTGTGTACTCGATGATTGGCTAGCTTTAAAGAGTTATTCAGTTTCTGCTCGGTAAAATTGCTTAAAAATGATGATTTTTTTTTAAATTGCTTAAAAAATCATCATTTTTATCAACATAAATGTTTATTTAAACTAACCTAAACTAATTTAATCGAAAGAAAACACAAACACAATCTAACTAAAATCCTATTAGTGATCCAGGACCGAAAAAAAGGTAAATCTTTTTTTATCTTCCGATGTTAAAAAGAAAACATATAATTAAACTTAATCGAACTTTTTTAATTTTTTTTTTTCCTATTTTCTACTAAATGATTGTATATAAAACCGAATCTACATTTAATTACTAACGTAAACATCATTTAATACCTAGCACAATTATATAAAAAAAAAACGAAGCTTATATTATTTATAAGATATTTAAATATGTTTTAACATGAAACTAAACACTTTATATACAAAATTCAATTTAACAACTGAGCTTAAATGAATCATTAATATTATATTATGAATAATGTTTGGAATGTCACACAACTGTAAATCACTTGCATCCATTATTCTATATTAGTTCATTTTAGATCAAGGATTTAATTACATTAACCATTAATATAATTATATATTACTGTAATAAAATTTTGTTCTGTTTTCCTAAATGACTATTACAATGTGCATAACATTAACATGAAGTTAATATAAAAGTGATTTTGATGTATATTAAATTACATTCTCTTTTAATTACGCTATTCTTAATGATAATCACTAGTGATGAGGTTATACATTCACTTTCTGGGCAAGTTAAAATTATTATTCTTAAACTTGCATGTTAAATAATTAATGAGTAATTTCTTGAAATATATAAAAAATATAAGGTGGTGCTGGGGCAAGTGCATTAATGGGCTCAAGTTAAAATTATTATTCTTAAACTTGCATGTTAAATAATTAATGAGTAATTTCTTGATATATATAAAAAATATAAGGTGGTGCTGGGGCAAGTGCATTAACGGGCTTTTTTTTTTATTATAAGATAAGCGATATTTTGCTAGTTGATATTGTAATCATCTACTAAAAGGTGATATCAGACTATCGACATAGATATCCACGATGACTGATGAGATTCCAGAATAAAAAAAGCCCGTTAATGCACTTGCCCCACTCCACCTTATGTATTTTAAAGCTAATTATGATAATAAATGTTTCAATGAGAATTTATAATTAATTAAATTATAAATAACAAATATTCCTTTTCTGAAGAGGAGGAAAAAAAAATTTTTTTTAATAAGTCTGTAACAATTATTTACACAGAAAAATGCGAGAAAAATAAAAATAACAGAGCTGTATAAAGTTTTCATGCATCTCGGAAGCAGAAAACACAATTTAAAAAATGTTATTTACTGTAGAGAAAAGTTATATTTTTTCGATACATTAAGCATATTGTAACAAAATTTGATTTTATTTTGTTGGAGTCGAATTTTTTTTTCCCCTCCCATCTCTCTCGCTCGACTACGAAAAATTTTACAGTAATGATATTTTAATATATAACCAACAGAATAAAATATCTGTGACGGAATCGCTCACCATAACGATTTTTATTATCCAGCTTGCCTTACTGGTGACGTCAAATTCGATAGAGTATGCGCTGTAAAAGTGCCTCTTGGCAAATACTCACTCACCAGTAACCGTCAAACAGTCCTTGTCTAGACGTCGAGAGTGTTGGTCGTGTGCTATTAAAGTTCTATTATACATATATATAAAATACTACGATTAATAACGTAACTATTATGAGATACTTCACTTCTCCCGATTATCCGGGTAAGAGCGAAAATTAGTTCTAAAGACAGCGAGGATTGAAAATGGAATTAAACTTATTGTTACAATTCAGCTTGTTTGTTATAATACGCATGAATGGATGCGCTGCTGAAGGTAATTTTTTTTTTTTTTTTAGATTTTTATAAATTTTAATTAAGGTTTCAACATGTGGTGTTCGATACTTGTTTTCCTTTTTCTTCTTCTTTCCTAAAAATTGATCAGCTTTAGATTTTCTTTTTGTATGTAACTCAATGGGAACATTCAACTTCATTAAGAGAGGATAGCAGAAGGTAAATGGTCCGAGGAAGAGCTTTCAATTAATTTAATTCTTTTTTATTATATTTTGCTTATATTTAAGCATTTTAACACTTAAATTATTATCATGATAATTTAAAGTAATATTTTAAAGAATTCCTTGATGTAAACAACCTACATTTTTAGATTTTTATTTATTTATTTATGTATTTTATATAATAATCGTGTTACTTTAAGCAATACACATTAAAATAATTATGTATACCGCATAGAAATATATTTTTTTTTTCGTGAATTATCTTCTTTGTGATCTGGAAGACAAATGTCGGAGTACAAAAATCAAATTAGATTCCTATCATATTTAATTAAATTTTAAATAGATATTCTTGATTGACCAATCGAACTAATCCCATTTGGATAATTCATTTGCAATTGATTAATTGAGTCTAATTGATTTGCATGAACTGTAAGCGTATCTCAACATATAGTCAGTAGTTTTGTCTCCATCCCGGAACATTGGATGAATCGCAGACATGTTTATTAGAAGAAAAACAAATTGTTTCGACTGTGACAATTGAATTAGAGCCAACTGACTACACTGTCCGCGACCACTGTAACGATCGTATACGATCCAAAATCAAGAAAAAAAAAAATAAAAGTAATAAACATTTGGAAATGGTCCCAATCTCTTTTATATGATAAACGAAGATAATCGTTTCTACAAATTTGCATCCCATTCTTAAACATTTTTTTTTTAATACTAAAGTATATGGCTTATGTGAGATACTATCGAGGATTTATTTCTGGATGGGAATTGTGGATAAATATAAATTCTGAATGTTGAAGATGGAGAGCAGAGTTGGATAGTCGAGCATATAAATGCTCTTTTGACATAGAAATGAGGAGTTGAATAAAAATCTGGAAAGATGGAGGACAATTGCATATCTATACAATTTACCAAAGTTGAAGGTAATCCATAAGAAAAGTGGATAAAGCGTGAGACAAATTGTTATGTTTTAAATAAAAATAATCATAGTTAAAACACGACACAAAGAATTATGATAAATTCGTCTAAAATGATTTATTTTCTTTAAAAAGAACATTGCATAATATTTAAATATAATGTTAATATATATACCGGTATATGCCTTGCCGTAAATAAATGGATATATATCGTGATACAACTGTACCGAATTTGAATAACTAGGAAACTGAATGGAGTAAAAAAGTACAAATGAAATAAATTAAGAACATGAATGAGAAAGAGGAAAATTCCTTTCAATACAAAGAAAAGATAGTTAACAAGTAAAATGAATAGTAGTTTCACGTGTCAGAATGATGATGAAAGTGCAATTTTTACGCTTGCATGAAAGTGTTACATTATAAAGAACAATTAGTAAAAAAAATAAACTTCTGAAGAATTTTCAAATTAAAAAAAACGAATAATGATAAAAATATTTCGAAATTTAAAGAATAATTAATTAATAAGTAAATTGCAAAATATATAATTTAATTATTAAATTTTAAGAAAAAATTACTTTAATAAGTTATAAATTAGAACAGTTGAAGAAGAATTTTTTTTTTCTGAATGAAGGAACAATTCATTGAAAATTATAGAATCATTAGAGAGATATATAAAATTCCAATAAGTATATCTAAAGTTAAAGGGCATAAATTGAGAATAATTTAATCATTTTTATTTAAAAACCATAAAATTTTCTCATAATTTTTTTTTTATATTTTCTTCAATTAAAAAGATCGAAGATAATACTTTAAGCTCAGCAGATGGAGAGAGACACTTTTCATTATCTTTTAACTAATCACGAATGGGAAGCAGATAACAAAAATATTTTTTCTATTTATTATTATTATTTTTTTTTTCAATTTTCTGCATAAGGTAGGAAACGAATAGATTTCAAGCAAGCATCGAGGAATATTTTGCATTTTTCCCTCTAAACTTTCATATCATTTTTGCAATTCTTGCCAGTTCATTACTGTTCATTCATATTTCATAACAACTCGGATTAAAAATATAAATTCTCTGAAGTATATTTATTTACATTTCCTTTCTTCTTTTCGGACGTACATTTTAAAATTCAAAAATAAATAAATATTTATAATTAAATTCTCATCAAAATGATTTATTAAATATTTTAAATATCAAAAACATGATTTGTTTCATATAATTGAATTATTCCAATTGATAATTTCCAGAATAAAATAAACGAATTTATTAATTTTTCTAATTTGATTTCTTTCTTCTTAAATATTAAATAAAATTTGTTAATTAGTGTTAATAGTTTCCAGCTATACAATTTCCATGTAAAATAAAGATGAAAATTCGTATGAAAAGATGTATTTTCTTAAAGAATCCATCATTAAAAGTGATACGTATGGTTCGGATTAATAAGAATATATTTAATTCTTAGAATAAAGAATGATATAATTTTGATATTAATGTATAAAATGCATGTTTTCTGCTATCAATATATGTATAGCATGTTAATGATCTCTACTTGTTATTTATGTAAATGGTAGCCAAATTGCGGCTCTTTAGTAACTTCAGTGTAGCCCCATACCATGAAAATTAATAGTTAATATGGAGCAAATATTTACTTAATTAAAAAAAAATATATTTGTAATTTTTTATTTATTGTAAAAAGTAATATGCATCTATATGAAATAAATGCGTGTAAAATATATAATAAACAATTTTTAAAACCGCTAACTTCTCATTGACCAGAAAGAAACTAATTGCGGCTCTCAACTATTTGAGCTTCTTCTATATGGCTCGTAATGACACGAAGCTTGGCCACCTCTGGTATATAGCATGCTGTTGATAGTCGAGAATAATGTTCTGTCAATGTAAAAGGCTCCACTTATAAAATTTATATTTACTCTTGTATATATAACTCTTATTATGTCAGTTAGTATATCATATATACTGTACTGGTATTTGATTCTTCCATTATAAATAGATATTAATACATATTTGAATATATTTTCTAATGTAAATTAGTATTCCTTTTGAATATCTCTGCTTTATTTACATAAAGACTCTTTTATCATTCCGTTTTTTGCGCTGTTTTTAAGCAATTAATTTAAATGCTAAATATCAGAAACTGATACGTATATATACAGAAACTAATAAACATATAGCCACCATCGAGATTATCTGGAAATTTTACCATACAAATGTCAAATTGATTCCCATCTGGAACCAAGGAGATGAGAAAAATGTCAGTAACGTTGCTTGACATGGACATGTTGATGGCATTTCTCTTACATGTCACGTCAACAGGAAGCGGATAAAATATTCCATGTCCATACACCTCCGCTACATTCCGTGTATATAGATTTGGAAACAAGAGCAAAAAACTTCTAACCTATTACTACATCTTTCTAAGCTGCCACAGAAACGTCAATACTCCTGTTTCTTCTAGATGATAAGGAGGTGCAATTTTTTCTCCTTACCAGAGCTGAATTAAATTATAAACAACAGATAGGAGTGGTGTTAGTCTTTACAGAGACATTCTCTTACCTTATTCTGTTCTTTGTCATTCCTTGTTTTGCTCGTAATTAAATTTACGACGTAGATAGCTTTTTACGGATGAGATCCGATGCTTTTGCTTTAATATGATGTAAAATGATTACGGAATAATCATTTACATCGCATTAAGGGTTTCGATAATATCTCTTTATAATTCATTGTTATAAAAAAATAAATAACTCGTTTATAAGATTTTCGAGTTGTAATTTTATTAATTATACCTCCATTTTCTAGATTAATGCTCGAATTTCCCCCCTTTTTTTTGGATAACACGAAAAGTTTAAATGTAAAAAATTCGCAAGACGAGATCAAACATTTTTTATTTAAATATATTGGTTTAAGATTCGTTAATAAAATGATTAATGTTTATACTCTTCATATGTATTCGTTATTTTATATCCGTTAATTTAAGAATTATTTAATTCAGTAAAAAAAAAAATTGGGAAAATATTTGTTTATTCATCTGATGATTATCTAGAAAGTAAAATATCTTAATTGGTTGAATTCTCGTTTTAAATTGTAAATTGGAATGGTTTCTAGAAAAAAAAAATTAATTAATTAATGTCTGAAAGACAAGTTTCTAACGTTAATGGAGCATTAAAATGATAAAATCGATATAAGGTTATGAACTAGTGATTCAGATGATTAAAAGGCATTATATATATATAGTGTATATAATAAATTTTATGATGAAAATTAAAAATTTTGCTAAATGAATTTTTGTTTTTTTTTT
>AYEL01090103.1:0-35748 GCA_000484575.1 Olivierus martensii | reverse complement strand
TATGGTTAAGTGGTTGCATATTTAAAGGAAGTAAGTTCTTTATTAATCAAAATCTATGTAAAGGAACTGTCTCAACTAAATATAATGGCAACTTTCTACTGTATAATTTTGTTATTTGAAATGATTCTATATATTAATGGTGAAATTTTTTTTTGCATCAGAACAATTATATAACTACATAATTATCAATAATCTATAAAAAAAATTTTTTCTAATAAAATCATTGAAACAATTAAATATCATTAAAATCATTGAAACAAATATTTTTATGTAGAGTCCCAATTATTCAGACTTTTTAAATATTTTAAGCTCGTGGATTATATATATATACTTAACTTATTTAAAATTTTTGGCTTAAGAAGATTTTAAATTAGCTAAAACAATGTTTCCATCAATTTATATATTATATAAAATATACAAAAATGGTATGGACAACTTTTAATAATATATAAATGTGTATAATATTTTGCAAATATTAATATTAGTTACTCTATATTATTTATAAAATGAAAAAGAAAATAATTCATTAAAAAACTGTTTTCTGCTGGTTATGCAACTTTTCTTCCTCTAGGATCCTCCCACATATTCACACCCATAAGATAAATCCAGTATGTCATAAATATATTTGAAATTTTAGAAATTTTGACAAGAATTAATGTTCTGAGTTTTCAAATTGAAAAACAGAATTTATAAACAACCTAAATAAATATACACTAGTGTATCATAAATTAATTATATAATATATAATTAATTTATGATACACTATTAATTTATAATATAACTTATAATATTTGTCATTATTAAAAATAATTTTAATAATGACAAATATATAAAAATAATTGCTACATTTCATTGAACTTATTAATTCGTCCATTTTTAAAGATTTATTATTATAAAAAGTTGGTGAAGGAAAATCAGGATCAGATTTATCTTATATTTTGACAAAAATTTTATTCCATACTTTTCAATTTCTATTTCAAACATGATAAGAAAGAAATGACTATTGAAAATTCTCTTATCATAGTGAAGATATGGAGGAATAGGTAGGAAATTTCTCTGGGAAAAAAGACGACGGATTTTTATATTAAACTTCTTGCAATATTTTTAAAACCGGATTTTAAATTTAAACTGCTATCCTGGTATTCTAAAAAATAATGTATTCAATATATAAATTCTTATAAACATATTTTTGTTAAATTTATATTATTTTTTGTTAATTATAATGGTTAAATCAATATATACTTTTTCAAATCCCTTTAAACATTAACATAGGAAAAAAATATTTTATCTTGATAAACATTTAAAGCAGAAACTTCTTATCAAAACTGGATGAAAAGCTTTTAAATTTTTTGATGATAAACTATCTTTTATATATTTCATTTGAATCTTTCAAAAAAAAAAAAGAAAAAATCTAATACTGTACATGTTGATATTAATAGAATACATTTCCAAGGAAATGGAGTATCTAAAAATGAAATTACCAATTTCCATAAACATAAATTCCATAAATAAACAAATAATCTAATAAATATATTTTCAGAGGGGAAAAACATTTTGAATAAATTTAAACAAAACTGGAATGGAAATTTATCACATAATGACAATTAATTATAGTCTTATCACATTTACAAGAAAAAAAATATAGACGTTAAAAACTGTTTAGAGAATAAATTCAATATTTACAATTGAGATAATAAAGTAAAAAATTTTTTGCAGAATAAATATATTCTTTTATTAGGTCAGGGATATTTTTTAAGGAATTATTTCTGTACTTTCTAATTACTTTTTCAAGTGAAGTTCAAATCAATTCTATCCACTTTTATTAATTTGTTTCATAATTCCATTCTTTTATTTAATATGATTTTATAATTGCATCTTAATTGAGATTTCTGTTTATTTTTTTGCAATTAAATATATTATAATTGAGCTAACAATGTTAATGAATGAAATGAAAACATCTATAACAAAACTTTTTGAATAATAAAATAATTGATAGCAAATATCTGTGCGTTAATTATTTTATTCTTTGATGTTAAAAAGGGAATGTTAGATATTCAAGAAAATTTTTTTTAATAAAATTTTTGTCACAAAATTTAATAAGCTAAAAAATATAAATATCATAAATGAAGAATACAATACATGCAATTATAATATTTTACTATTTAAAAAGAAGATCCATATTTAATATTGTAGTAATAAAATGCATAATAAAAAATTACCTGATTAATTTTTGCATAAAAACTAATTATGATGTGATAGATCTTTAAGATTATAAATTACTGTACCAAGAAATTTCTCAGCAACATTTAAAAGTCACAAAAGATATTTTACATGCTTTATTTTGACTTTTAGTTTTAATTGAATATTTGTTATTGTTGTACTACCCTTTAATTTATTTATTAGCAACACCCAAGATATATATATTGGAACCTTTTCTAACCTAATAAACAATTTCTAGAAATACCAAAACAATGTCAATGTCTTCAACATTATGAAAACAATGTATAATTATACCATATACAGAACTCTACCCAAATTATATTTACATAGGAAAAAATCTAATTAAGAATCTCTTTTTTAGAATATACCATAATTCTAGATCTCATTGTATTTAGTACTTTAAGAATAGGCAAAAAATTAAAAACAAATAATAAAAAGTGAATAAGTTCCTAATTATTTGCTTGATAATCAAGTGAATAATTAGGACCTTATTCAAATTCTTATTGACACAGAAGTCAATGTGATCTCGGCATGGTTAGAAAAACAATGACATCCATTAACGAAGATTCTAACACAATTCTTTTTTAATATAATTACACAAATCCAAAAAAATTGCATCTAAATTATTAAAAGTATAATTTACAACTTACAAGAACACCTAAAGTAAAATAATAGAGGACTTATAATGTGTGTAATTATATTTGCCACTTAATCAATAATAAATTTAATATATTAAATTTAATAAACTTAATATTTTAAGATGCTAAACAAATCTTACATAACTAGATTTCTTATGAGAATAAAAAAAAATATTGAACTATCCATTAAAATTTATATAATGCCACACTGAACAAATTTCTTAATTTTTCTTAACACATCAGAAACATCTTTGGAGAGTTTCCTTTCCGTGTTGCTCAAAAACAAACTATAAATAACCTTAGCTTTTCTTTACTTATTTAAAAGTTTTTTTAAAAACAAAATTAGCTCATTATAAAGGATTTGGAGAATGTATATTTGTTTAAGATATATACACATTATATGCTATATTTTAATGGATAATTTCCGATTTTTTTTGTGTTTTATATTTATGTCTGTTTTTAAAGAAACAAATTGAAGCTTGTAAATAATAAATTAATAATTTTAATCTGATAAGTCACAGGTGGTCAAAATATAGAGTAAATATTATTCTACGCATATACACGTTATATAGAGTTTATATATAGCAAAGAAAACAGTGTATGTATATGTATGATCGAATATGATAAAACTGCGTTTCATCAGTGATTACGAGAGACAATGGATAGAGAAGAGAGAGAGTGGCTTATATAGCAAACAATGAATTACGACAGAAAACTTCTAAACGAAAGTGAAAACACTCACTGTTGTGACAGCCGTCGATTCACCAACTCCATTTGCCATTGACGATAAAATATCGGCGACTGAAAGTCTCGATGCTGAGGGTTGCACCTCAGTTACTGTTGATGTCGAGGTCTGCGAATACATCGCTTGTTATTGTCGAGTCGTACGTTTAATCAGTTCGTTTTTCTGTGTTAAAACTTCCGCAAGTAACACGCGGTCGTAATCAGAGGGGTAGGGAAGGTGGGACAACTTCTTCTAACCTAGATCACCGTCGAATACCTACTTTTATGAGTCATCGGGGGTAGAGGAAAGCCCGTAAGTTTTATACAAAGGATGACATCATTCTTCCGACTATCCCCAAAATAGAGGCTGACGTCAACTTCAGCATCACGTGCTACTGACGTTACGTAAACGTAACGAGGGCCGAACGTGTTATTTACTCATATTTTTGATGACGAATTTCGAATATTTGCTATATTAATATTCGGTATAATTATTCGTCGTTGAATAAACTGAAATTGGGGCGATTTATCGTTACGACGAGAAAATAAATCGAATTTTATCACCAGGCGGCGACTGTTAGAACAGCCAAGGTTGGTCGAAGGTTGGGTTCGGAAGTTTTCGACTTCCGGAAATTCCCATAAAAGGTTTGATTACTGGAACGTAGAATTCGTTGACCATGCGTAGTTAGTAGAGTTATAACACGACAACGCTCTTCCAGTTATCACTTTATTTTCTAAGAATCGCGTCTTTTCTAGGTTAAAGTTATCCGGAATTACAGTGTAAAAGAAGAACATATATAAAAAAAGAGTTAACCTTATTCTATCCTCCATATTTTTCCATGAATTTTAAAATATAATTTTAAGAATAGATTATATATATATATATATATCAAATAAATTATCTTTTATACGTCATGAGAATTTATAAAAACGACAAGTAAGCTATCTATCGTAGATCATGTGCGTTGAAATGGTCTAAAAATTCAAAGATATCGGAGAAATGTAACAAACAAGACAGATATGATCGCAAAATATGAGATACGATATGTTAAATACGATCTCGTATTTTTTCCCCCTCCTTCTCTCTCTCTTCTCCTTTTGAAAGACTCAACTCGTACTTTCTGGAAAGTTAACAAACAAGGATTGCGTAACAATGCTAAAATCATGATTCATTATTATAGAACAGGAAAGGATATGCGGAACGAAGATATTTATCGAATTAAAATTAAAAAATAAAAATCATTCTTCTTCCTTTAAATAATTTATTTCCTTCATTAATATTATTATTTTTTTACATATATTAAACTATTTTTCTTTCTTTTTTTCTAAATTATGTCCCGTCGATACGATCTGATGCTGTTTATCCAGTTATCGATTTTCAATTTGGTAACTGCGTAATACGTTTTTTCAATAAAATTTAATCGTATTTTTAGCCCAAAGTAGGTTTAAATAATTCTAAGAGCCATTTTATAAGTTTAAAATAAGTATAATAAGTTAATTATTACCCTCAGTAAAAAATAATAATAATAAATTTATTAATATATACGTAAGCATCTACTATTGCCATTGTTCACTAGATGGCGACACTAACGAGGACGTATTCGGGGCACGTTCGCATCTTCACGTTTACCACATATTAATACGTATTAATACATAAAACAAGCGTAGAATTCGATAAAAATACAAAATATTATTAAAAATTCTATATATATATTTATTATTATAAAGTTCAACTTACCATAATCTCATCCTGTAAGTAATTCAATACGCCCGGATTCTAAACATTAAATAAAAATTGTCTTAAAATTAAAGGTAAGAAAAATTAACGAGTTTTGATCAATAAAATATTTTAATATTTAGAAACTTATTCTATCTCTAAACCTTTTTTTATTTTACTAATTACGTTTTATTTTTTATTTTTAAAATTCAAATAATGAAACACTCACCGCGTTTACCCAGTTGTTTATCATCTCTCCTATTACTAATTCGTTCTGAAATCAAAACAGACAATTACAAAACGGCATTTTAAAACATCTTTCGCGATGTAACTTTTGTTAAATGTTGCACTTTAATTATACATGAATCACTCCACAATTTAACTGTTACAGGGTAATAGCATTTAAAATTTAAGGGGGATAATCGTTCCTTAATTATCCTATTATTCGATAAATACCGTTTAGACTTATTATATGGCGCATCTAATTTTATTATTATTATTAATATTAATAGTTGAATGCTGAGAAAATTAACCTTTGTTTTTCTCTATAAGGTCAATATTTACGTTATCAGTATTTTTTGAGGTCCAGTTCGTAAGTTAACACCTGTTTTGACTTACAGAGAACAAACATTTATTGCCTAATGAAATTCAATTAATTTCTTTAATTGATACGAAATTAAAATATGCTTATGCATTCTGAAATATCAACTACGATGTGTTACATCTGTTATAGGCGTTAACACCACATGTAGAGTGAATTCGAAAAAATATACATTCTAATTAATTTGTTTATTGAAATTTAATATTCTCTGTTAATTTATTATTAGCATTTAATATCGAATTTTTTATTAAAATTTAAATATTTCATATTAAACAAGTTTATCAATTAAATTTAAACTGAATAGAAAAATTTATAACAGTAAATTTTTCTACAATTTGAAAACAGTAATTTCAACCGAGAATCAGCTGATGTAATCGAAAAGCAATCGATTACTTTTTTTTTATTTTTTAAAATAAGTAATCGATTACTGTACTTTACAAACTAAAAAAGTAATCGATTAGTTAAAAAAAGTAAAAAAGTAATCAATTATTTAAAAAGTAAAAGTTAATCGATTATTTAAAAAATAAAAAAGTAATCGATTATTTACGAAGTAATCGATTACTTTTTAAAACGAATATCTGCTGTTAATTGCCTTGTCGCTTTCTCATAAATTTGCGATTTTGCATTAAATATATTTGAAAAAAAAAAATCGATTACTTTTTTAATTCGGTTGACATGACTGATATAATCGAATATTCAATCTGTTTCGTATTAAAAGGATTAAATATGAAATACATTAACTTAAAAATTGCAATAATTACTTTTCGGCTACATTAACTAATTCTCAATTATAATTATTACTATCATTTAAAATTTATTAATACAAAATTAATGTTAAATTAAAATGGAAAAATTTATTATTAAAAAAAATCGGCTAAAATATAGTAGAAATTTTATATGGTTATTAATTTTTCTGTTAGAAAATTTTTAATAATTTTATAAAAGAAATTATAGATTTGTTGATTAGTGTTAAATAATATGAAACACTAGTTAATTTAATATACAAATTTATATGAAAAAATCAGTTTTAGCTGAATTGTGACAAACTTCACTTTTCCTTGGAAAGCCTATATATCTGCGTAACCGACCAATCAGAGAAACGGCGTCATTTATAAAATTTTCGCAAGTGATTTTTTTTTTTTTTTTTTTTAATAAGTCTATATCATATATGTCTAATTAAATCAATAATTAGATTTAATATTCGGCTACATTAATTGAAAATCAATGTCAATCGTATAATTTCAAACTACAGTAGATTCGCTTTCTTATGAATATACTGTAGTTTGAGAAACATCCAATTTACGAATTATTGAATGAGTCCCAAAAATATTCCCATAGAATTAAATGGTAATCAATGCCATTCCCTTTTACGAATTTTTTTTTTGGGGGGAATCAATACGAGTTCCGTAAAATCGAGTCTACACAGTATATATATGATTCCAGGGAGCCACACCGTTTCACCGAAGGACCATAAAAAATTCAAACTTAAAGTAGATCAGTAGGTAGTGGCAGTAGATGTAAAATGACGTGAACTACGGGCAAAGCATTTCAGAACACTACAGTCATATTAATTACAATCAGATACATTTAATTAATATGAAACAAATTCGTACATTTCTTATAAAACGCATTTAATACGACTGAAAACAATCAGTTACAAAGTAATCGATTGTTTTTAAGTTATATCAGCTGAAATTGTCTTTTTTCATTTTAATTTTGTTCGTTTCGCATTAATTCGATTTATGCAATCAAACAAGAAATAGATTAATATAAAAAAAAGGAATGTAACCGATTATTTTATTTATTTTTTAATGTTTTCGGTTATATCAGCTGATTTTCATTTAAATATTAACAATTTCAGATAACAAACTATACGTTTTGTATTGAATATATACAGTATATATAAAACCAGTTTAAATTTATTCAAGCGAAAATACAATTAACAGATTTCCATCATCAAAAATGGGATATTTTCGATTAGTTTTTTTATTAAACTCTACTCAGAATTATATTTATATTTTCTGCAGAATTATTCGAGTAAAGAACTCGTCTGGAAACATTAATTAATTGCTATTGTCGTGTTATAAATTCGATCTTAAAGAGCAGAAACGAGTTTCTTTCTAGAGATGAGACTTTGTTTTCACTCAGTTTTGGTTTTGCCTCTATATTTACTAATATGAGTCGAACGTATCTGATTGTTTGCCTTTCGAATATTTTTATCTTATTTACACACTTTAGTTAATCACGTTGCCCGATCGTAGACGTTTAGTACCAATATCTAAGCAAACTACTGATAACAATTAAGTCTCTGGTGTTAAGAATAAATTATTTTAAAGCTTTTATTTTTTTTTTTTTATGATAAAGATGAGACTAGAGAGTATCGTTACGAAAAATTAACGTATTTAATTAAATGTTTTAAAATTTTTATGGCTAAAAATGCAAAATTTTCTCTTCTAACAACTAAAATTCGTTCGATGCACTTAAAACGGGAAGAGAGAAAAAAAAATTTTTAATTAATGTCAAGGGAAAGAACTTTATATACTTACATATATGTACAGTATGAGAATTTTATGACTCGAAATTTAATTAGCATTTTTATATATAATGCTACATCGTCTTAATTTTAATTAATGCAAAGTAACGTAAGGCAAATTATACCGTTACATAGTATCTTAAGAACATATTTTATCATTCTTAATTGCTAAAGATAGGGAAAATTACTTTAGTAGAGATAGGAAAAATTATTTTTCGACAAGGTAGATTATGTAAAGTCTTACCTCTTCGTAGTCGTCGTCTAGTTTCCGACGTTTGTTGGGATTTTGGATAGAGTAATTATCGAAATTCTGTTGCGGAAATGAAGAATTTCCACTTGCTGGAATTAATTCAGATATGGATCCTTCGCTTATGTTCGACAAAGAAGCACTTTCCGGTGATGGAGTAGGAAATTGGCTTAAATGTGAAGTGGCTGTAGTTACGATTTGATTGGGAAAATAATCGGGAGTGGGCATGCATTCAACACTTGCGGTCATATTATAAGAATACTGCAAAGAAAAAATTAATTTTAAGGCATTCTTTGCCTTAAAAAAGTAAAAAAAAAAAAAAAATTGTTAAAAGACTTACATCATTAGGATGGTCGTTAATTCCGACGCTTCTCCGAGTAAAACTGCGAGTGTTTGTTGCTGCAGTAGCATTCTCGCTCAAGTACGATTGCTGCAAAAATATTTAAAGCAAATTAAGCATGAGTATTCGGTTTAATTACGCTTTTACTAGCGTAGTAATATAAACTTGATGTGTATAAATAAGAAGCAATTTTTTCCAATCATATTTAATTAACTTGCACTTATTACTTAATCGTTCGTAAGAATTGTTACTTAGATTATAGTGTACGTTATGGCGATCGTCAGAACTCCTAGATGATCTGCATGCTGTAGCAAGTTCTGAAGCTTTTTCCAGCAAAGTGTGGAATAGTTGAAGGTCAGCAGCAGTAGCAGCAGCAAGATCGTCTTTTTATAATTATGGATAATTTTGTGCACGTTTTAAATATTTGCAAAAATCGATAGGGATGAAGGCGCGCTATTTGCACTGGAGTAAAAAATTTTAAAAAAGTAGCATCGCTTAATTTTGCAAAAGTTTTTGCAGTAAAGTTGAAAACTTTAAATGTTGTATTCTTTAAAAAATTATTAAATCGTTGCTTCAGCAGAAAAGCGTAGAAATAAAACTTTATTCAACGAATAGGGATGCACACGAAAGGAGAAAATGCGTTAAATAATCTTCTAGCTCTCTTACTTTCTAAGTTCTGCTGAAACAACGGATGCAATAAAGCAAAAACAGCTTTTTATTGATTAAAAATATAACCAACCTTTAAGTCCTTTGCAGTCTAATAATGAATGGACTAACTTCTAGCGCAGAATAAAGTTAGCATTAAACTATAACTAGCTTATCTATAACGGCAACTTCCCGCAGAATTTTCCCACAAAAGCAAAACTATAAACAGAAACAATATGACTTCACGAAAAACTTTTCATAAAAAAAAAAATAATAATAAGATAAATAATCGGAAGAGACGACGTTCGAGATCCAAATCGGAAAATGCAAATTTTTTTTTGTATAAAATTAATTGCCGGATCGCTTATCGTTTTCAAAAAACGAACAAGAGGAGGAAAAATATTTACCTGTTCAATTGAACTAATGAACGAAGTGAGTTCATCATCGGAATCGGCGTAATTAAACTGTGGGTACATTTTCTTTGGTGATGTAGCTTCGGTCAAAAGACGAACAGATTTGAACCATTTTAGCATCTAGGCAGCTTCTTATATAGGCCGAAATCACATGGACCCTGGGGTCAGAGGTGTTAACTGGTTATTATCTCAGTGCTTTGTAGTTTCAAATTTTGAATAACTGTCAACGTTTCTCCAGCATTTTGCACGATGGAGTAATGCATAAAAAACAGTAAATTGAAAAAAAAAAAAATTTAATAATTTTTAATTATAATTTATTGTGCAAAACTTTTATTGCAATTTAAACATGATATAGGCCCTACAAATAAACAATTTTGTATCAAAATGTATATAAAACAATGGTGATAAAAGATTTATCACGCTTGCGGGCATGTACATCAATTGAATGGGACTTTCACCTGAATTTTTGGATGTGGGAGTTCAGATAATCAACCAAAATTTATATTTTGACAATATTTAGTCGCATCACTATATGTAGGAAGAAAATATGATTGAAGACCCATCAAAGACCAATATAAATAATTTCATAGCTCTCCGATGCAAAAACAAAAGATTATTGCAGAATCTTCAGAAAATTGTGCAAAAATTTCTGAATATTTTCTTTTAATTGTGCAAACTTAAAATAATGAGCAAGAATTTTTATAATATTTATAAAATTCTCAAATATTGCGTAATTTTTTTTTTTTTAATTTAAAGTTGGAGTGATCTAAGAAGTATATACATGTATATATGCACTAATTTTATGGAGAGAAGGTGATTTATTAATTAATTTAATACAGTTAATCGTAATTAAAATCCGATGAAACATTAATAATTACAGTTGTTTTTTAATTTGATATTTTAGCATGGCCATCTCTTCACATGAAGTTATGGCAGTGACGCAAACTGTGCATTAATAACATATCGCCTTAATTATATTTATTTAATTTTTTCCTAATTTTTAGTAGATTTTAAAAGGGTTTTAGTGATACTAATTTTAGCTTTTACTTATCTGGACTTTAGAACACCAAATCCAATGGCTTATGAAAACCTCTACATGATACCCTGGGCAAGCAAATCGTTTCTACCTATTGTCAAGCTCCCGGAGTGTCCTACTTGGATGAGATGGAGATAAAAACTGATTATTAGCCCAAAATTATGTTTATGTAAATAACATGTTTTTGTATTTTTAAAAAATTCAAATAAAAATGCGATTGAAACGTTGACATACTCAGAAAAGTGATTGCTTGTATATAAATTCGAAAAATATGTAAATATTTCATTTTATTATTAATTATTTGAGTAAATGACTTGTTTATTGTGTGTGTTTATTGTTTTCATATACTTTTGAAGGAAAACTGCAAAAATTTTGACATTTCTTTCAATTATTTGTCTGCCTTCAAACCCGTTTTATGAGAAGCGTGTTGCTGCAAGTTCGGAATTGTAACGAATGCAGACTTTACTGTGCGTTTAAAAAGTAAGCGATTCCTCTTTATAAGTGCATTCTTTAACCGTTTTAATTGCAGTAAAAAAACGCGTTAAATAAGATAATAATGAGCAATAATGTAAAACAGACGAAAACAAATCGTCAAAGAAGCAGTTTCGCAGTAGAATCCGTTCGTTTAGATAATTTCCCAATTTCCTTTTAGCGTAAAAACATTAAATTATTTATCTCCCAGTCCTGTTTCCTGTTATAAAAAGTCTTTCATTAGTTTTCCCACAGGAAAAAATAAAAAACAAGAATAAATTTCCTCCAAAGAGTTAATAATTAAGAAAATCTTCTTTTAATTAGTAGCGAGATAATTTCTATCACTCGACGATTGTTCTTTCTTTACGTTGAATATATTAAACGAGAAAAAAAAATTAATTTTATAAAATTTTATAAAGAAAAATAAACTTTAAACATCTCAAACAGTGCCGCATTTAGTTTGTTATGTGTACATTAGAATGTGTTAATTAGAAGTATTCAATATATTTAATGAAATTTCCTTACAAAGATAAACTGCAACCAATTGGAAATGTTTCAAATTAGTCTTTAAATAAATATTATCAAGTTTTGAAAGATAAATAAACTACTACTTTAAATTAATTTCGTTCCAATCTATTAAATTCTTTTCGTTCTTTCAATTTATTAAGATGTATAGAGAGTTCGTGTCAAAGATTTCACTCTAGGTCAAACCGATGCCAAACTATAGAAGAGGATGCAGTGAAAAATCATTTAAACATTAATTAGTAAAATATGTGTGTGTATTTTTCTGGTGGGCTCTGTAAAATGTGTTGATCGTCAACAATTAATAAATAATAACGAAATTATCGAGATTGTTTTCGTGTTATGAGGGAGATTAGAGGGAGACGATATACAGCTGCTGTTTATTAACCAATTTAAGATTGTTGTTTTAATGTCGAAATTTTCGCATGATGTTGTTAAGTTATGGTCAAAATGGAAGAATTATCGATATGTAGGCATCTGTTTCTGTCTCCATGACACGTGTTTTCCATAAATTAATGCCATCATCGAAGTAAACTAAAGTCTGCAAAAATTTTCCCACGATCGATTGATTAATAATATAAAAGACGTAATGAGTTTTTTGTGGATTAAAAAATTGAATTTTTGCGTTTACTAGCTTGGCATATATCGGGATTATCTTTTTTTTTTTTTTTTTTTTTTTTTTTTTTTTTTTTTTTTTTTTTTTTTTTTTTTTTTTTTTTTTTTTTTTTTTCTGTATAACCGTGAAAGAGATTTTGACAGATTCGACTCAGCGCTGTGATCGATTGTTTCGAATCCTGTCATTATTTATAACTCTTATAAAACTTTTAACACAACAGAATTTATCAAACTTAAATAAAAAAAAAAATATTATATAATATATATATTTTTGATCGAAATATTGACTTATGTATACTGTACTTTGCACACGAAAGACGAATCAAAAATTGGTTTTTCTTAAACGGAAAGATAGGTCGAATGATTCATAACAGAAAGCAAAATTAACTTGTCTAGATTGAACTTAACTTCACTTTATAACCAAAATTAAACGAGGTTAAACTTTTCCTAGTAAAATAATCATGCAAAACATCTCTGTCGTTTATTCTCTTCGTAAGAAAAACTTAATGTTGGTAATTGTTTTCAATGAGAGTTTCGGGAAACTGTAACCACGCAGTTTGCGAAAAATTTAAGTTTTGCAGAAATGCGTTAAATAAAAACCCTCTCGGACTAAAGAATCTCTTTAAAGGTTATTAATTACGTGCAAAAAACTCTTAAGAAAAAATTATTATAGTTATTTTGATAATTTCTTACCAATAAAAGCTTATAAACTCCATTAAAAAAGTTACTATCCGTTATCTCATTGATAATCATATATTTGTGTATTGCTTATTGCAGTTTTGTTCGATTTTAACACGAAAATATATTAATAAAGTTCCATTTAAAGTATTAAACTAAGCAATAAATTTATACTGTATATATATATATATATATGTATATTTTATTTGTCAGAATACATAGATGTCTCACGAATTGGACAGAATGATTCATTTGTTTGCCTGAGTAAATGACACTGTGACTTAAAAACTCGTGAATATGAGTGTGCAGTAGGTTAATTGGTGTAAGAAGAGTAATTGTCAACCAGGTCAGAATAAATAGCTCAAATGAAGAGTGATGCTTCAAGGACGTGTCCATTTGTTGACACTATCCGCTCTTTTCAACACGATTATCATCTATCAGGAATAATTTTCTGCGATTTTTACATAAAAATAAATTAGTTAAGTTCATCAATCTGGCATTTCATAAATTGCAGCTTTTAAACAACAGTTTGAAGTTAAAAAAAAAAAAATGCTGCTTGCTTCCATATCTTGCATTTTTGTAGCATCTAATTTACAGAAATTAGATGCAGAGAAGAATTTAAATATGTTTTTTATTGTAAAAAAATAAGTGATTTGTATGCATGAATATAATTTTTGGCTATTTATTGGTTCTAAAAAATGGTTTGCTTTACGTCTCTTCTTCTTTTATATGTCTTCTTTTGCATCATACAATAAAACAAATCGATTATTATGAAAAACAAAAAGTAATTTTTAACATTTTCATCTATTTTTACCATTTTTTAATAGTTTTATCAAGAAGGCATTGAGTTCTTTATAGATCTTAATCTGCAAAACTTGCAACTGGAGACAAGATTGTCAGACTCAAACTTGTTTATCAAACAATAAACAAGTTAGAAAGTCAGTATGTCACAAATTATAATTATGCTGTTAACTTCATATACCACACTTAACCGTTTCTCACGGATCAGACATCAAAATGCATATTATGGTCACATCACCTGTCATTTTTCATTATTAGCCACATTTGACTTCAAAACAGATGTTTCAAAGCAGTGACAAAAACTCGTTAAAAGGCGACTGAAATTTGACCACCTACGTCTCCATTGTCACGTAGAAAACCTCTGTTTTGTAAACAAACAGTATGCAAAGTTTCAAAGTATAATTATGTAAAAAAAATATGTAACAGTCCACAATAAAATTAATTTTCTTCTTTTGTGATATGTTTTATATTTATATAACCTATATGTGTGCAGATATATTCAGAGTTATGTCTCCTTAGGCTCCAGTTGATGCTGTAAGTCACTTTTTTCATTTATCAATGCCTATAATGCACTACAATTGTCATGTATGTATATAAATAACATAAATGAAGCATTTGGTAACTAAAAGAAATACTATAAGCCTTATTTTGAAAAAACTAAGCATTTTTTTTCCAAAAATTTGCTGCTGAAGAGCCATAACTCCAAATTAAACACTGAAACTTTGGAGAATGATGGCAATGGCAATTCAAAATGTACGTAAATCCGAAGCGTCATAAATCGAGGATCCGAAACTCTGGATATGATTATATATAACTTATATATATTTCTGTTTACTGTTTAATCCTAAAATCACTTAGTCAATCATAGAAGATAAGACGAAGAAGTATAATGAAGAAAGCAAGATAAATTGCATTAAAACTTACAGATAAAATAATATAAATTGTTTACATAAGTATACGGTGGACAAATTGCTATTGGCAAGCCATATGTGGCTCTCCAGTGTGGCTCCATATGATGTAAGTCAATAGTTAATATGGAAACAAACACCAATTTAATTTTTAAAAAATATATATTTTTTAATTTGTTTATTTATTGTAAAAAGTAGTATGCATCTATATGAAATAAATGCATGCGAAATATATAGCCAATAATTCTTGAAACAATTGTTAAGATTACCCGAAAAAAAAACTAATGCGGTTGTCATTGATTCAGAAAGAAATTGATTGCGGTCTCAACTAGTTGAGATTCTCCTAAATGGCTCATAGTGACATGTAGCTTGGCCACCCCTGTAATAAGTGTACGGGTTGAGGAAAGTTTAGAAAAATTCTGTTACTGGTGATATCAAAGTCAAACCGGTGAATAAAGTATAAATGTTTACAGATGGCTCGGAAGAAGTCATAATACTTGGGTTGGATCTACTATTTATCGTACACTATATGAAAAAATTATTAAATTTTCATAAGACAGGTTAAGATAGTTTGACTAAACAGGAAATAAAATATTCATTTTTTTTATAATAAAAAGGCAGCACAAATTGAGATAGAGTGGCATCTGTTTACAATATGCTCATCTAATACCTGCTCAATATGATTTCTGTTATTGCAATGGTTAATTTAAATAATTTATAGCTGTATTGTAATGCACAATAATGCACATGGTTGCACATTATTGTAGCTTGTTGTTTGCCAGTAATCAAAATAAAATTTTTTTATTTATAAACTAGTTGATAACCATGCACTAGTAGCTAAAATGCTATAAATTGTTTGTGCACATTTTACTTATATAAATTTTTTTATTTATAAACTAGTTGATAACCATGCACTAGTAGCTAAAATGCTATAAATCATTTGTTTGTGCACATTTTACTTATAAATATAATTAATTTTTAAAATTTTGGTAGCTTAGTCTCTCTTAATTTTATATACACGCATTGCATAAATGATAAACTACTACTTAAATACAAAAAAAAATTGGGGAAATGCTAAAATTGTTAAAAAATTGAGGTTTTGGTAGCTTAGTCTCTCTTAATTTTATATACACGCATTGCATAAATGATAAACTACTATTTAAATACAAAAAAAATTGGGGAAATGCTAAAATTGTTAAAAAATTTTCACTCCAGGGAGGAAAATGATGGAGGCAGATGAGTAAAATAGCGTAAATTCTTCTCAGAAGTAATAAATTATTTTGTAGAATTCTGAAGTTGTGCAGCATTTGATCTACTAAATAGCATACTTCATCCCGAGATGAATTTATTTTTATGTAAATTCTTTTATCTTATATCATAGATGATAATTTTTAAATTGTTTTCGTAAATTTTGTTTAAGTATTAGGAATATTAATCATTCATTAAATAACAAAAATTTGTTTTTATTGTTTTACAGTAGCAACAACAAATGTTTTTTGCATCAACACATCTCCTTTGTTAAAAAAGATTCATTGTGATTCTGATCCTTTCATAAAATAATATTCTCAAATATTTATTAGAATATGGAACTATGGAGGAAGAATTTTCGAAAATATTAGCTAATTTTCTTGACTTTGATCACTAAAGATAATTTTCTTTGGGTCACGTTAATTTTCTTTGGGGCACCCCTGTGAGAGAGTCTGCTGATCTAAAGTCGTTTGGAAAACCCCATATACAGCTTCAAGGACAGTAAATAATGACTAATGCACTGAAAACATGTTTACAAACAAGGCAATGACTCATATTTTATCATCCTTCTGTTTGAGACGATCACTTTTACTGTTTAACCATTGAGCCACCGTTAGCTACAGAAAACTACTATTATGACTCATCTGGACAACGTAATCCTTTAATTACCAATGACTTTTTACTGTATATCTAATGTACATTTAAATAATTTGTATGTTTTGCTTTAGGACACCCCTTCACCGCGCGTAATCGGCCCTTATGAAATTATGCAAAATATAAGATATTCTTTCTCACGGAGTCGCACGATCAAAATTGATCGGTATTCCAACAGCAGATATCAATCTAATCGAATGTCTGATAAATCGAAAACATACGTGATTATAATCACTTTCACATAAATCGCGATTAATGCCATTCAGTGATAATTTCGACAGAGAAAGAATTTATTTTTTGAGGTGGAGAATCTTTCTGTAATTTGCATCCTCTCTTGCGAGGATTATTCTATCGAATAAATCATTTACGGACGATTATTTTAATATAAGTTGTATCCATGATTAATTTCTTTTTGTTGTTGTCCATGCATGTATACGAGCAATGCACTATCACTTTAAACATTAATCATTATCGGCCCCTAAATAGTTACTTAACTGCAACATAAGCGAACACCCAGGCGAAAAAAATAAGTAGACCCCTTATTCCATTGAAGTATAATAATAAAAATTTAATATTCAACTATTTAGTTAATTGTTCGGAATAATTTTTTAAACTGAAATGTGTCAAGTTTAAGAAATCTATATAAAAATGAATAAAAATTTTAAAATACAGTACTCAACTTGATTATAATTTTATTAAAACTACATATTTTGGATGCCACCACTCAAGAATGCCCGTTGGGGCAATTAGCCCGTTATTAATTAGCCGATCGTGATCAAGAAATGATGGTTGTAAAATTTTAATCATCTAAAATGTACTCATGTCGATCTCCCTAGCACACCTGCTGCTAATCCACCTTATGTGGATGACTTTGGTGGACTTTGAAATGATACTGTTTAGTAATTTCCGATCGGAAAATGTAATTAAATGTATGTGAGAGAGAAATAGATAGATAGACCAATCATGGTTGTGATAGTTTGTGGTGGTTCTTGAAAAGTTACAGTTACATTCTTTCCAGGAAGAATGCAGCATAAAACCAATAAAGTTTTCTCCATATGAAAAACCCGTAGGTCAATTCGAAACCTTTTTGTCGCATTATAAGCCTTTGATCTCAAGGCCTCATTTGCAGGTGGCTCTTTTCCACCTCATTTGCAGATGGCTCTTCGTGAACTTTGAAATGGTCGTGTTTAGTAATTTCCAATCGGAAAGTGTAATAAAATGTGTCTGTTAAAGAGATAGATAGCTAGACCAATCATAGTTGTGATACTTATGCTTCTTGTTTTCAAGGATCTGTTCTTATGGTTGACTAGTTTAGGCCATTGAATTACGTGAAGTAATTTTGGCGGCGGCCACTTCAGAGACACAATGAACTGGCTAATATTCAGGATCAACCAGAAGTTTGAAGAATAGATTCAACGGTTGAAAGATTTGTGATTGATATCACTTTTAATCTCCAAATTTTTTTAAAATCTGTCGATTTATCCTTCTGCGCCCATTAGTCGACTTCACCATTGATATGGATAGCCCATAATGGATTCTATAATCACTTGTCTATCTGACAAAGATTACAAATATTATAAAATTTATAGAAAAAAGTCTCACAGAAGCTTAAATATAAAATTTTCTCTTATAATTATTTAATACGAAAATTTTTATTTGTAAACAGCAGAAATATATTAAAATTCTTAAACATCTGACATTAATGATTGACTACTAATAGGTAACAGAAGCAAGAGATAAATTAGCAATTTAGTCTATTAATTATATGCTTAAAGCTTTTATTTGTTGCTCGAATCTTCTTTTTTTCGTATAAAAACCACTAAACAAATAATTTTATAAATGTTATTCAGTATTAAAAATCAGAAATGGATTTTTAATAGAGAATAACATGTATAGATTTTTTCAAACGAAAAATTACCGTGCATTTTATAAATAATTGATACTTTACCGTATGAACTAAATTTTTTGAATTTAAATATTTTAATACAGTTATTTCTTCCGTGTTATCAAAAATTTAAATAACTGTAATCGCAAAAAAAGCACGAAAATTCCGAAAGAACTATCTGTTTTTATTTATAAGTAAATGGCGCGCTATTTTTCATTTCTGAAATTTATTGCGCTAAAATGGCGCTATTTATTATAGTTTTTTGATTTTTTAAAAAATACCAGCAATTCGAAACAGCGGCCTCTGATTTAAAAATATGTTTTTTTTTTTTTTTTTTTTTTTTTTTTTTTTTTTTTTTTTTTTTTTTTTAAATATTTTTTTTTTTTTTTTTTAATTATCTAATAAACATGAATATTTAATAGGTGGCGCCGTTCAATATTTCCCAAGATTTATAGAGTAGCGAATTCCGCGCCATTTTAGATCCTTTGTCGATCGATAATCATGGATAACTTTGTAAAAAGTAAACCATAATATACTATATTTCTTTTTCTAATTTATAAATACAAAATTAGAAAAAGAAATATAGTATTGTTGTTTAGTTTTCACAAAGTTACCAGTGATTATCGATCGACAAATGATCTAAAATGGCGCGGAGTGCGCTACTATATAAATCTACAGACTATTTCGATGATTTTATCGAGTTTCGTGTTTCAGTTTGACGTTCGTTTTAATAAATAGAAACGTTTCGCTACATTTTTCAAGATGGGTGCACTTTTAAAATGTCGTTTTTAATAGAAAAAAAGGTATATTTTGGTAATGTAATTATTGAATTACTACGTAACATTCTGTGCTTTGAATACAAAATTCACGCTGGAAATTTAATCTCCCTTTAACTGTGAGATAATTGTCCATTCATTGATTGTGTATTAATTTACCCCTTATAATTATTTACTTATCGGTATGAATTGCCATTTACTTAATAATAATAAATCCTAAAACAATACATATTAATGGAATAGTGTTTAATACTTTTGTCATTAGTAAAGCGAAACAAATTATTCCTGTGTTAAATTTTTTTAGCACTAATGATTCTTTTTGTCTTTTAATTAACAATGTAGTTACTATTCTGTTGATTAACTTTTACTTAATTTTTCTATTCATCTATCAGTTCGGATTATAAGAACTTTAAGCTATTCCACGGTTAAATTAATTCTAGTTTTCGTTAACATGTTAAAGAATAGTTTTGTATTTTTATTTTATTTTTAAAGTAAAGGAGAATGTCTCGAATTTCCTCACTAATTCATCTGATCTAAAAATATGAACAATATAGGTTAAAGAGTTTAGTAATTAAAGTCTATATGACAAACGAAAGGGAAATGTTAACAAGACTGTAAATATCCCAAAGTCCGTTTCGTCTCTGAAATGTCTAGATACCTTTGTTGTTTATTTAATCGTTGACAGAGTACTGCACTAATGTAACAGATTGTAAAAGAAGATGGAACACACCTACTGATAAGTGTTTTAGACAAATCTTCCCAGCAGGAGAAAAATCTTCCATTACTTAAGATAAAACAGAAGTTGACATGGAGTGATGAGTTTTACAATAGAAAAACACTTGTTAAATGTTGATATATAATTAGCAATTTTTGAATTTCGATAAATTAACTAGCGAATTCAAGTATCGTTTTGTTCTATTAGATAAAAAGAAACTGTTAACAAATATTTAGATGTGTGGCTAAAGCTATCACCATCCTCTTGTTGATGGCGGACATAATTCATCCACTGTCTAACTTGTAGTCGTAAGAGGCGACTAAATGGTTTCTTTTGTTTCGTTAGTGAATCCTTTCTTTATTTTCTTTTTTCTTCCCCTTCATATTCTCCCCATGTTCTCTTTCCATTTGTATCATTCATTAAGGGGTTAAACCACCCGAATACTCTCTCTTTTCTTTCATTAAAAGTAAAAGCCCTCATTTGAATGTTACAATCACTGAATAATATGATCTCTAGCAGAAACAAAGAAATATGGTAAGAAATGCAAACATATTATGGTGTGTGCATCGATGTTTTGAAATGTCAAAATTATATTAAAAAAAATACTAATCGAAAAATAAATATTGGAAAACAAAAGAAAAAGTGAAAGATACTGTATATTAAAAACTAAAATTTTATCAAAAATGGGGTTGAGATCAGAAAGTCCCATTACTTGTCAAAACAAAGCACTGACTTTTGACGTCTTATCTCTTATTCCGCGCGTTATCCTAAAAATGTTACAGTGCCTGTAAGTGTGGTAACTGGAACCCATTTACACGCAGAGGTGTAGCTACCCTTCTTGGGTCCCGAGGCGCTATTAAAGTGCAGGACCCTCAACCAGAGTAAGAATTTAAAGATATGCATATATCGTACTACATAAATGCAATTACTAGGGCTCAGATAAATTATTACCTAATGACAGTGGAGCGATTTACAGTAAAATGTTTTTTTATACAGTGGACTCGCGTTTTACGAACCTCCAATTTAAGAAATATACCTTTTTACGAATAATTTAGTTGATCCCAAAAAGTCCCTAATGTTAATTAATGCCATTCACATTTACGAACCTTTTTGGGATCCGTACTTGTTCGTAAAATCGAGAGAGCACTGTATTTAAAAATAATTCTGTTGCCCACGCTTGATAGCTGCAAGAAAAATAACCACAGTACTCGGTTTAACTCAAGGCATATTGTTTGAACTCGATAATATATCTGCGGGGCTGCAGGCTGAGCATCTCAAACGCCTGTGCATAAGTATGGCCCCGTTTACACGATTAAAAATATTTTTAATCATGTAATATTCAAGAAAAACTTACAACGGATGATATTTAAAGCGGTATATGTGATTATTTAAATGATAATTAATTAATTTTGCTAATTATTAAATATGAAAGATTTGTTAAAATTATTTGTTAAAGATTTAAATTGTGACAATAGAACCTAATTAAAATCTAACTAAACTAATATATAAGAAAAGATATCCATGTTTTCATTAGGTTAGTGGGTTTTACTGCTAATCTAGCACCATAAACTACGACTTCTAGACTATCACTGTCTATGGTTTTTATTTTAAAGATGAAATACGAATAAAATCAAGGAAGTGCTAAACAGTCTTCTATGGATCAAATTATTCAAGCGAAAATTTTCTTCGAGTATACCCATATCAGTAACACATTTCATACACGAGTGAATTTTACAATAAAAATTTATTATTACTATTTTATGATTTATCGATATTCCGAAATTTCTCTTTAGAATATTTTTTTCCATCTGGTTTTCCGTTAACCATGGCTATTTTATAAATTTGTAAATTGTTCTATAAGTCTCTGTCAATTTTCAAATTTAATATAAATTAACCGAATTTGATATCAGCCGCTTTTATAGCAAAACAATTGGTTTAATCTTTTCTTATGTAGCTTAATGCCGCTTTCACTGTGGGGATCTAAACAGTGGGATATTCCAGTGTCTATCAAGGACCGCCCATAACCCTGCTGGAGTCTGCTGTTAGGTGGAGGATGAGGTTCAACTAGCAGAGCTCGCATCCATCTAGAAAAAGTTTTGGTAGTATGGAACCCGAGAATTAAACCGTCATCCTCTAGTAGAAAGCACAATTTCCATCGCGGCCATTGTGCCAACAATGAAATGATGACATAGTTTCATATATGTTGAAAACATGCATTAATAGTAATTTGCTATATTGCAACAATACTGCCTTAATATGATTAAGATATTTCAACTAACCGACATTTATATATTTTCAAATGATATAATATCAAACAATGCAAATTACATAATAAATCGCAACATATCAATATGACAATGCATATATGGATATCTCATATGGAAATAATTCAAAAGGAAAAATCGGAATGCATTATTAATTATTGAGCAATAATATATAAATGCAAATGGAGAATACAGACTGAAAGCCAATAAACAATGACTAATACACTACAGATATATTTAAAAACAAAGCAGTGAATAACATTTTTATTAGCCTTTTGTTTAAAACCACAACACAGATCACTTTTGCTGTCTAGCCCTTGAGCCATGGTTATCTATTGAGAACTACTGCTATGACTCATCTGTACAACGTAATCATCCAATTACCAATGACTTTCTACTATATACCTAATGTATATTTAAGTATTTTGCGTGTTTTGTTGTATGACATCTTCACACTGGGCGGCGTAATCTGCCATTGAGAAATTATGGAAAATATAAGTTATTCTTTATTTTGAATCGCGCGATTAAAATTAATCGGCATTCCAACAGCAGATATCAATTTCATCGAATGTTGGATCATTCGAAAACATGCATGACTATAATCACTTTCATATAAATAGCAACTAAATGCCATTTAGTGATGATTTCAACAGAGAGAGAATTTTATTTGAAATGAAGAATCGTTCTGCAATTTGCATCCTCTCTTGCGAGGATTATTCTATCGAATAAACTTTTTATGGACGATTATTTTAATATAAGTTGTATCCATGATTAATTTCTTTAGGCGTTGTCTATGCATATACACAAGCAATAATCATTGTTCACTTTAAACAATAATCATTGTTGGCCCCTAAACTGTGACTTAACTGCAAAATAAGCGAACTCCCAGGTGAAAAAATGAACTAGACCCTTTGATATTCCATTGAAGTGTAATAATAAAAATTAAATATTTAATAATTAATTACTAATTAGTTAATTGTTTGGAATAATTTTTTAAACTGTAATATGTCAAATTTAATCATTTAATAGTATTTTAAAATGCATAAAAATGAATAGTATTTTTCAAATACAGTATTCAACTTGAATATAATTTCATTAAAAATACATGTTTTCGATGTCCCCATTCAAGTTTACCCGTTGGGGCCATTACCCCGTTATTAATTATCCGATCGTGATCAAGGAATGATGACTATAGAATTTCAGTCATCTGTAATGTCCTCGTGTCGAATCCATTGCTCACCTGCTGCTAATTTCACCTCTTAGTGGACTTTGAAATGATCCTGTTTAGTAATCCCCAATCGGAAAGTGTAATAAAATGTATGCGAGAGAGATAGATTGATAGACCAATCATGACTAGATTGTGGTGGTTCTTGAAAAGATCCCGCTGCATTCTTCCCAGTAAGAAAGCAGCTTAAAGCCAATAAAGTTTTCTCATGTGAAAAGCTTTTCACATGAGAAAACTTTATTGGCTTTAAGCTTAAGATTATAGGTCAATTCGGATTCGTTTTGTCGCAATTTAAGCCTTTGATCTCAAGGATCTGTGTTTATGCTCATTAGTTTATGACATCAAATTAGCCTATTATGAATTAATTTTGGCGGCAGCTACTTCAGAGACTCAACGAACTGACTTAGCATTAGGATCAATCAGAAGTTTAAAGAATAGAGTTCAGCGGTTGAAAGATTTGTAATTGATTCCACTTTCAATCTCCAGAATTTTCATTCCAATATCTGTCGATTTCATCCTTCTGCAACCATTAGCCGACTTCATCATTGATGACTCATAATGGATTCTATAATGACTTCTCTATCTGACAAGGATTAAAAGCAAACATAAAATTTATATAAAAAAAAATCTATAGCTACTTAAATATAAAATTTTCTCTTATAATTTAATAAAAAAAATTTTATTTGAAGACCATAGAAATATATTAAAATTTTTAAATATCTGACATTACTGTTTGACTACTAATAGATAACAGAAGCAAAACATAAATTAACAGTTTCTTCTGATAACTAAACGCGTAAAGCTTTTATTTGTAGCTCGAATCTCCTTTTTTTCGTATAAAACTACTAAACAAATAATCTTACAAATGTTATTCATATTAAAAATTAGAGAGACATTTTTAATAGCGAATAATGTCAATAGATTTTTGTTTTATAATTAAATTCCAACTTAAAAACGAAAAATTACCGTGCATTTTTATAAATAATTGATACATGTACTTCGCCTATGAATTAATATTTATGAATTTAAATATTTTATACTCTACAATAATTTTTTCTTGGTGTTGGGATTTTTTTTTCCGTCAGTGTATATAGAAAATAGTGAGAAAATTTTTGGGAAGCAAATGGACATAATGGACTTCACTTATAGCAATGGATGGCTTGCACGTTTCAAACAGAGGAGACTTTTGCAAGCGATAAACATTAACAAGACCTTGCATTACATGACTTGTCACTACGGAAATGATTTGGTTCTTACCATCTTAAATTTTCTACAACTTAGGTGTGAACCAGGCATAAAGAGACACACGATTAACAGTTAATTCCATCTCTCCCATTCATTGGTTACAAATGAATCCAGAGAGCTTTTAATACTGTATATACAGTACTGATAAATTTCAGGATGTGAGTCATTTGCATACCCCTGGCAGATTAACAAGGACAAATACAATACCAAAAGGAATATTTGTTTTGACGTTTCTATTGGTGGATGGCATCTTATCGGGGTTTGCCTATACCAGGGGTCAGCAAACTTTTGAGACGGAAGAGCCAAATCTATCCAAATAACAATTTAAAAATTAAGTTCAAACACAGTACAGCACAACTAGCAGTGTGAAGTTAAAGGCTTTTATTAGAAAACAGTAAAAAACGTTTTTTACTGTTTTCTAATAAAAGCCTTTAACATACTGTGTTTGAACTTTATTTAAACTGATCATAAGCAGTTTTGTATTTTAGAAGAATTTTATAATTTAAAAATTATTCAAGAGCCATAAATATATTTTTACAAATAAGTAAAATTTAAAGCAATAACAAGTTATAATATTGATTATAACTTTATAAAATAAAGAAAAGAATAACACAAAATTTACTGTCATTAGTTTTAATCACTGTCAAAATGTGCTCAACCACCCCCCTCCAGTCCCTCTGTATACCCTTACGCTTGCTTTCTCCTCCTTAATGTCACGTTTCACACATCTTAGTGCCACAAAATTTTGCAAGAACTATAAAACAAATGAAGGCAAGATTCTACTTTTCTCGGAATCCAATACTTTTGCATAATACTTTTAATCATATTACCAGGGCCACCATGAGGAGGTGACATCTGAGACTTTTATCACTGGCCCAATCATGGACCTCGAAGTATCACATAACGTGTCCGATTATTTGTTTAATTTTATTTTCACACAAGATGGCTCACAATTCTCCATGAATTTAAGTTGAGTCAAGTAATGCAAAAATTACAATAAATTAATTTTCATATTTTATACACTGTATATATATATTCCAGTAAAAGAACAATAGTAAAATAATAAAAATTTTTATTTATTAAAACTTAGAAATTTCTTAGTGTTTTATTTTATTAAATATTGTAATATTTTTAGAGTAATATGCTACTTTATATACCCTATATTTAATGAACATTCTCTACAGCTTTCAATATAGGAAAAAAGTGCATCATTTTAAAAAGTGATGCACTTTTTAAATAGGGCCCAGACAACAGACTTGGCACGGGCCTGAAAATTTCTCTCGGCAGCCCTGCATATTACTAGTAGTAAATCGGAATATAAATCAATCATGAAAACGGAACCGATAAATAGCTATAAGAAAAAGTACTTATCATAACGAAATATCGATACCTGTGCATGACGCCATCTTGAAAGTGACAGTATCATGCGCAACCACAGATTTCTATAACATAGATAGCCTGCTTTCTATTGTTCTCCCGACCTTTGTGAGGCTGACCGGAAGCTGCTGAACAAAGGAAACCGCCGGAACAAAGCTGGAGTCTACGTTCACTGAGTCGTTAGTTGAATACATTTCTTGATATTTGTGATTGTTTTTTTGTCTTTTTGCATTATTGGTATATATTGTTTAGCATATGGATGTAAGAATGAACGAATACGAGGTGATAGACGGTAGTAAATGCTTTTTATTTGGGAAGATTCTACTTTCACCGCTTAAAAAGTGCATCATTTTAAAAAGTGATGCACTTTTTAAATAGGGCCCGGACAACAGACTTGCATGGGCCTGAAAATTTCTCTCGGCAGATCAGAATATAAATCAATCATGAAAATGGAACTGATAAATAGCTATAAGAAAAAGTACTTATCATAACGAAATATTGATACCTGTGCACGACACCATCTTAAAAGTGACAGTATCACGCACGACCACAGATTTCTATACCATAGATAGCCTGCTTTCTATTGTTCTCCCGACCTTTGCAAGGCTGACCGGAAGCCGCTGAACAAAGGAAACTGCCGGAACAAAGCCGGAGTCTACATTCATTGAGTCGTTAGTTGAATACATTTCTTGATATTTGTGATTGTTTTTTTTTGTCTTTTTGCATTATTGGTATATATTGTTTAACATATGGATTAAGAATGAACGAATACGAGGTGATAGAAGGTAGTAATTGCTTTTTATTTGGGAAGATTCTACTTTCACTTACTTTAAGCAATGTTTAATTTTTTATTTATATAAATTATTATTAATAAAAAAAATCACATTCCAAAATTCGTACAAATTAAATACAATTTTAATGATCACAAAGTAGTTACTTACTATCCACATTACATACATATTAATAAAAATAATTAATACATTTTAAGTATTTTTATGTATAAAATAACAACAGATAAACAAGAAAAATATGCAATCTATATCAATTAACATATAATTTGTTTATTTATGTAGACTTTTCCCATGTATATTTGTCTGACATTGCAGCCTTTATAAAATCAGCATTTTCTGGTTTTTTATGAATTCATAAAATTCTCAATAGCTCATGTCGAAATTAAGTTTTGTGCATAATTCTACCTTTACCAGCTGAATCCACAAACTGTTATGGTTGTTGGTCCAAGTAATCTCAATAGCTCATGTCGAAATTAAGTTTTGTGCATAATTCTACCTTTACCAGCTGAATCCGCAAACTGTTACGGTTGTTGGTCCAAGTAATTCCTATAATCGAAAAAATTCTTTTCACATATGCATTACTTATAACCTATAATATAGATTTCTCCTCACTGACCAGACACGAGCCATACACAAATACGGTCAACGCAGAGTGGGGACAATTAAATAGCATGTTACAAGTACTGTGTTTGCGCCAGTTGTGAATGTGGACCACCAACTGTGCCAACTATTCTGTACACGAGATACATGCCCCAGACCTCTTTAGTCCTTTACAATGCTTTATATAAATGTTCTGAATCCTGACTGACCAGACACGAGCCATACACAAATACGGTCAACGCAGAGTGGGGACAATTAAACAGCATGTTACAAGTACTGTGTTTGCACCAGTTGTGGATGTGGACCACCAACTGTGCCAACTATTCCATACACGAGATACATGCCCCAGACCTCTTTAGTCCTTTACATGCTTTATATAAAAATTCTGAATTTCTAATATACAATATTATTTATTTTTATAATTACATAGGGGGATTTATTACACAACCCAGAGAAATAATACTTAAACCCGGCACCCGGATACAACTTGTTGAAACCCAGAGTCTCCGAGTTAAACCCATATAGGTCGCAACCCTAATAATTACATGATCTGTATTAAAGGAGAGTGATTTCGTTACACGAATTCGTGTTATAGGAGAGCATGTTATACGGGAGTTTACTGTAATACATCTTGAAGCTGTCAAGTAAACGTGTTATAGGAGAGCGCGTTATACGGGAGTTTACTGTAATACATCTTGAAGCTGTCAAGTAAGAACTATATTCAAACTCCTTAGCAAGAACATTTTCAAGATGTAATTATATTTATTTATTTATTAATTTTCAACTTGATGCAAATATATAATACATAAATCCATAAATTACATAGGTAATTTTTGGATTTCAGCATAAAATCATAACCCGCATAATCGTAAGAATAATTCCTGGGGTTTTTGACATTTAAAACAAGGTATAAAACCATATCAGTTTTTTGTCATTACGATTATAGTCACTTGACGTTTTTCTTCTTGTTCAACATGACAGCAGTGCTTGGTTCGTTTACCCCATTCTGAGGTAAATTTTTCAAAATATCTTCTAATCGGTGCCACTTTTGCCAATGGTTTATTATAATTTTTGATCAGTTTGATGAGATCTATCAAATGGTATCACATTTGCCAATTCTCTGAAAAGCAGAATCCAGCCCAAATGAAATCACCATTATGCAAATAAAATTCTTTAAAAATTTTATAAATGAAACTATGACAGTTTTATTTTCACTTTCAATTTTACTTGAGAGCCACATGTATTTACCCAAAGAGCCGCATGTGGCTTGCGAGCCACAGTTTGCCGACCCCTGGCCTATACCATTAACATAGGGAAGATCTGTTCTGCCAAATTTCTTGGCAGAAAGTGAGGGTTGCAGCTAAACAGAGGGCAACTTATCAGGGTTTGACTATACTTTCTGACCCCTGGCCTATACCATTAACATAGGGAAGATCTGTTCTGCCAAATTTCTTGGCAGAGAGTGAGGGTTGCAGCTAAACAGAGGGCATCTTATCGGGGTTTGACTATACTTTTCCTATATGTCAATCGTATTTATTATTTTTTAATGAACAATAGTTTTCTGTATAAATATCTATTAATATTTAAAAGTACAGTAGACTTTCAATTTTATGAATGCGTTACAAACCTCCAAAAAGTTTCTAAAATCAAAAGTCTGTAAATGGGAATGGAATTAATTAACAGGGACTTTTAGGTTCAACTAAATAGTTTGTAAAAACATAAGTTCACTGTATATAAAAACTTAATTTTTAAAATATAAATTTTATAAATCACATTGTCTATCAATTAAAGGCTAAAATATTCAAATTTAATTCATCTTGTTATCTACAAACAAAATTATTATAAAATTTATTTTAAATTTTAGAAAAATAGATTATTTCAGTTCTATCAATACAGACTTCTAAAACTTAAATCAATTTCTACAAAAATGCTCATTATCAAATTAAAATTTTAAAAATTCCTTAGAATCAATTTTGTAAAAAAATTTTTGAATTTTTTTGAAATTTCAGTTTTATTTAAAATTTTATTGTTAAATTTTATGATAAAACTTGCTTAGAACTATTTGTAGAGAATATAAAACTGTTTCTAATGATATTAATCAATATATCATATTTGTAATATCAAAATAGAAAATTGATATTAAATTCCTAAAAGTCAAAATTTCAAAAAATGAAAAGAAAGATATATTTTCTAAATAAATCCTTTTTTTTCTTTGTTTATTTTCTCAAGCTCTAACTATATGAAAATTCAAAATTGTTGTGTTTTAATTAAAAAAATATCATATTAGTACACTAAACCTGTAATTCATGTTTCAGCTAAAAATATCCTTTTTAATAGCAGCTCATATCATAATATATCATAAAATTTATCAATGATTATGATTTATTGATAAACATTTTTTTCAAAAAATTTGCCTATATATAGCATTTGGAAATTTATTTCAAATTTTTACAAATTGATTTAATCCTTTTGCAAAAATATTTAAACTGTACACGTATTTGTTTAAACTTTTTGCAAATTTATTTAAACCTTGTGCAAATTGATTTAATCCTTTTGCGAATATATTTAAACATTTTGCAAATTTATTTAACCCTTTTGCACGTACATTCAAACTTTCGGCTACGAATATTTTAACAAAATAGTAGAGTAAGGATAGTGAATAAACGAGTATATATAATATTGACATATGAAAATAAATTTATTGATATTTTCAAATTAATACAAAATTTTATGAGAAAAATATATACAGGTATTAATATATACTGTATTAAATTTTTTACTGTTGGCTAGTAGCTGCGGCTGATAACAAAAGAAACATTTCCATAATATAATTGGGGCAATCCTGAGAAGTAATACTATTATAATGCATTTCTTATGGAAGACCTACTTAATTTCATGTTCAAGAAGCTTCTCTCTGATTTTCATAAGAGTCATTCCAGGCTCTTTCTCAATTGTTGCTTCTATACATTAGGCGAAGAACATCGGGATTAAGTAGTTTTGGTCTGTTCTCTCATGGTCCATTGTTTAGCACCTCAGAATTATCCCTTTTGTACTTTTTAATTATGCTTTTCCCCATATTCTGTTTTATACCTGATTTTGATGCCGCCTCCTGTATATATAAGTCGGTTTAAATTTTATCCCCAAAGTCGCAGTCGGGGAACAGAAGAAACAGACTTGTGCAGTATAAGGCGTTGCTTTTCCATCCATCGACTGTTTTGCTCAGTTTAAATAAATTTGTAAAAAGTTTAAATAAATTTATAAAAGGTTTAAATAAATTTGTAAAACGTTTAAATATATTTGTAAAAGGATTAAATATATTTGCAAATGGGTTAAATATATTTACAAATGGGTTAAATAAATATGCAAATGGCTTAAATATATTTGCAAATGGGTTAAATAAATTTGCAAAAGGTTGAAATAAATGTGCAAATGCTATAAAAAAAAAAAAAAAAAAAAAAAAAAAAAAAAAAAAAAAAAAAAAAAAAATGTATATTTGGTTAAAATATGTTTTATGTTGTCATTACCAATGCATATTCACTGTCTAAAATTTAAAGATTCTGATATTATTTAATAAAAATAGATAAATTTTAGTAATCTTTCATCAAAATAAGAATTGCAATAGCATCAGTTAAACCAAATGATATCAAATTTAATTAAATATTAGCAAAATGAAATTTGAATAATATTAAATCATTACTTTCATTTTTTCATTTATCATTTAAGAAATAAAGATCAGCTCTAAATTAAGTGAAAAAACGTATATCATTTATTATATCAAAGAACTTTCGGCTTAATGAAGCCATCTTCAGTAGTTTTAGGACAACATGAATAGAAAAGATCATTAGAATGAATAGTTTAAATTTTTAAAATTATATAAAGGAAAAATATAAATAAAAGATAAAAATACACAAAAATTATATACAATGAAGAATAAACTATTTCATACAAATTGCATATATAATTAATTTAATAAGATTTACGATCAAGTTTTTATTATAAATAATTATTATTTCATATTTGAAAACCATGTTGCTGGGATTATTTCTGGTAAATTATCATTTATTACACGCAATCTTTGAGATCTCAAATATGTTGTACTCATTTGTTCTGCTGGCAGAGCAATACAATTATTTATATTACTATCATTATTGCTGTTAGAGATTGATAAATTATGATTATGTCCTGGAACCGATTAGAAAGACTTTAAATAACCACAATATAAGACTCCTGTATGCAAGATCCCCAACATATCATGTAATTAAATACAGTATATAAATCTGCACCTACAGCTGGAAATGAAAGTTAGAGTATATGTTATATTCTGCTATATAATTATGACCTATACAATCAGGAGGTTTATGTAACGAGTAGGATGAGATCTCTTAAACTTAGATTAACTGAACATAAAAGAAATATTGAGAAAGCAGAATTTTAAACACTATATGTTATTTATGTTAACATATAGTGCTGAAGATGGTGTATACCCAAAAGTACTTCACAAGATAAAAAAAATCTATTGAGTTTACTGCTATAAAGTGCTTGTTTTAAAGTTGTTATTTTCTTTATTTTTACATTTATATAATTTAAATTTTTAAAATTTAAACTATGCATTCTAATGATCTATTCTATTCTTGTTGTCCTAAAACTGCTGAAGATGGCTTCATTAAGTCAAAAGTTCTTTAGTGTAATAAATGATATATGTTTTTTTCACTTAATTTGAAGCTGATCTTTATTCCTTAAATGAAAATGAAATTCATTTTAGAAATTAGTTAATAAAATTAAAATAATTTAAAAAGATTTTAATGAAATTATTCAAATATTTATACATATTATAATTAATGTTTGTTTATATATATATAGTAATATGGTTTCAATATCATTTGAAAATATTAAATATAAAATATGTTTTATAAATTCATTTAAGCTTACAAAAATAAATTACTATAAAATTTTTAATATTTAAAATAAATTACCTTTTTATTTCTGAAGAAATATCTTTTAATGAAACATAATTTAATAAAATTTTTTGGGAACTTTTTTCTGAATTACTCATGTAATGAACTAAAAAAAAAAATAAAACTTCAAGTCAAGATAAAAACATTCTTCTTATATATATATTTTTTAATCACAATGACAATTTTTAATCAAACAGTTTTATAAATAATTAATATCAAAGTTATTTGATTATATTAATCTTTTTTGTTCTATTTTCAATACCCCAAATATAAAAAATAAAATATGAGTGTATTTTTATAAATCAATAATAGAAGTACTATATTAACCCAAATATAATGTAAATTTATAAAAAAAATGACAAAAAAATAAAAGTCATCTTATTTGTACTTCTAAAACAAATCTTATAATAAGATGAACAAGTAATTCTGGAAAAAACTAATTCCTACTTTTTAAATGTATCCTGTATTTGAAATTATCAAAAAATAAAGGATTAAAATATATACAGATATTACCTGACTTATACAAATAATTAGGGCAAAAAGTTTTTACATAACCTAAATTCTATATAAGTAAAAAAAGAATTTCTAATAAAAATTCTGAATCAAAAATTACTAGTGCTAAGTGGACTATGATTCAATAATCATAGTCCACTTAGTATTTATATAATATTATGATGCCATATTGTTCCCATGACTGAAAGGGAGACAACATTGCATGGAAAGATACCGTATCAGTAAAATGATGCTTAAGATCAATAAACAAAACAATAATAAAAAAATCAAGTAAAAAAGAATTTTTAAATGTTGTAAATCAATATTTTTTACTTATAATTTACAAATATAATAAATGCCTTTTATGAGCTATACCTCAAAAAAAGAAAGGGTTGAATTTATAGAAGTAGAATATATATAAATCAAAAAATATCTGTTTAAGTATTCCCTAATTTACATATATATATGAATTTTATAAATCCAACTTTATGTAAAATGATTTCCATCAATGTTTTTGTTTTTGCAATAGAGAACATACATACTGTAATTGTGAGTTATCAATACGAATGCAAACATACTTATTTACATTTAAAAATTAAGGTTACTTAGCTTATTTATGTTATACAGTAAGCACTGGATATTGGAACCACTGGTTAATAGAATTAGCCGTGTAATAGAATCAAATTTAGTAAAACGGAAACAAATCAGCAAATTCAATGCTTTTATTTTCGTTTATTAGAATCATGTTTTCGGTTTATGGATTCAACCTAGTCTGTTAGCAGAAAAAAAAATCACCCAACAAACACTCTAATATAGCCTATCAATTCTTAAACTCAGGAATTTTCGACAGCGAACAACTCTCAAATCAAATTAAACATAAAAATTTTTGGTTACGAACAATTTGTTACTGTTGAGAGAATAAAAAATAAAGAGAAGAGAGTTTTCTCAGGGGGCACTGGAGGTCAGCTAGTGTCCAGAGCAATTTCAATTTTGGTTTTGATTTTATTATTGTTGTGCTGTACTGTATTATTATACTGTACCTGTATTTGCGATGACTTCCAAACGCAAAGATGTGACTTTAGACGGAAAGGTAAAAATTTTGCGAAGATACGAGGAATTAAATTTAAATTTTGTATTGCAACCAGATGCAGCAGCAAAATTAGGAGCAAAATTAATATGTATTTTGAAAATAATTTGAATCAAACAAAACTAATTGATTTTTTAAATAAAAATGTTTAAAAATACTATGTCTTTTATTTTCCTATAACACTAAAGTAGACCGCAAAACGAATGCAGTAATAAAATCGCCGCATTATAGAATCGCCGGTTATTAGAATCAAAATGGCTATGACCAACATGATTCTAATAAGCGGTGCTTATTGTATATATATATAGTTTATTGATTTTATATATCATATTTCCAGAACAATATTGATCTATGCAGTATTGTGTTTCTATTAGTCTTATTAGTCAAGGAACAATTTGGCATCATATCATAAAATAATTTGTTTATCATTTCACAGATTTTTCAGAAAATTTGATATAAGAATTCGTCAGAGAAATATGACAATCAATCAGTTTTCAACAAAATTGAATTAACAAATAATTTTAACAATAGAAATGCATTCTGAATCTATTTCAGTTCTTGAAAATATATATATGCAGCTGAATTATTGATATATTAATGGAATAAAAATTTTGATGATCATATTTAGCTCTGTTCCAAAAACATGCATTTTTTAGACTTCTCATTGCCAATGGTAAATAAAGATGCCATGGAATTGGAATGATTTTTATGTTTTTGACTTTGTGTTTTGAATTAATTTTTATTGAAAGGCATTTTCATTTTCTATAAAAAAAACATTTTATTATGCTATTTTTCAAATATTTTTCTATGATTTTGATGATTTTTTTTCTTTTTTTTAATATCTACACATCATCAACCTATGTTAATCAGCATAAAGAATTATTTTCTTATATTTTGATTCTTTTTATATAATTTTGTCTATTTTGTGCCATGGACATGATACACACATCAACAAATTGAGTGTATGTGTTATGAACCTATACATGTAATTCTCACATTATAAAATAAATATTGTAATCAAAATTGTTCTGCCTCTGCTTTTGCAAATTCCTATATTTATATTTCTTATTTATACAGCAAGTCTCTTAAATATAAGAGTGGGTCGGCTGGATTGGCCACGTGGAAACACTTTGGCTTTCCCCTCTGAAGGACCAGGGTTCGAATCCCAGGTCCCACCCCTTGAAAATATTTATCATGGGGTCTGGGCCCGGCCCGTCAATCCCCGTCCTCCACAGGGGTGGGCAGCCTGTGGAAGGGCTTATTTTGCCCCACCACATAGTATTCTACCTAAATGGAGTGTGGCATCATATGTAGACAAAAAAAAAA
>AYEL01090102.1:0-63457 GCA_000484575.1 Olivierus martensii | reverse complement strand
TATATATATATATGAGTGGTTCCTAAAAATTCAAAAATGCCTAAAAATACTTAAGAAATTTTTAACAAAAATTATTTCGAAAAGATTGAAATTTTTTGATTGCTCTGATGTATTAAATATTATTTAATTTATTATTATTATTTCAATAATATATTGAGTTAAATTAAAATTCTGAGTTAAAATGAAATTTTTGTTCAATGAAATATAAAATATTTAAAATTGAAAATATAAAAATGGAGAAAATATATTAAAATAGGAATTATTACTTTTAGTCATTCATTTTTTCTGGTATTTAATCAGAAATATTGAAAATACAACTATAAATAATTCTCAGACATTTTAAATGGGCATAAAATGCCTGCTGCAATTTTTCATAATCATTTTCCAGGAAATTTTTTTCTCATCTACTTAGATTTGAAGTGTTTTATATTGGCTAAATGATTACTTGATGTACTAATTTTTTCCATACGATTTGTAGCATTTAGTTTTAAAAGAACAAAACTTATTTTATCTGTTAGCTTTACATAATAATTGAAGAGAGTTGTTAAAGCAACTGAAAACATTCTATTGTTAATTATATTTATGAGTTAAAAAGTAAAATTTTACAAATATGGGCCTTGAAACTGTAATGTGTTCTATTTTATGCGACGGGCCGCCTTTTGCCCACCCCTGGTTTAAACTGTTCTTCCGCAAAGTCGAGGTTATGGCTCTCCATTCTTCTCCTATTTTAAACGGTTATTTAGTAAAAATCCGTTTAAAGTTTTGGAATAGCTCATTTTGAAAACAGGGATGTGAATAGTCACAGGTGCGAGATTAGTCTAATAAATGTTAACAGATAAATTACTTAATTGCCATCGTCTCTAGTGTTTCTATTTGTGTTGGTTGACCTTGCCATTCGATTGTTTTGGCGGTTTAAACAACAGCTGATTTGTCTACTAATGAAATGGTTTTGCCTCCAGAAATGAGTGGCGGTTGGCGATTAGTGAGGTAGCGGTTTATAGAGGGAATTTCATGTGTTAACATAAAGGAGGAGATCATCAGGTTGGTTTTCATCAGGCAAATAACCAGAGTGGCGGTTTATAGAGGAGCGGCTTAAAGAGGTTTGACTGTAGTTATTTCTTTACGTGTAATCAAAAATTTAAATAACGGTAATCGCAAAAAAGTATGAAACATCCTCACGAACTATCTGCTATTATTTATAAGTAGATGGCGCTCTATTTTTCTTCGTTTCTTAAATTTATTTCGCTTAGGCGATACTATTTATTATATATACGAGGAGTGATTAAAAAGTAAAGTTACAAAGCCTGCAGTGAAACGTGTACATTTTTTTCATACAACCAATACAGCCAACTGATAGTACATACATTAGGTTATTTTTCGACATAGTTTCCATATCGGTTTAGGCACTTGTCGCTTCGTGGGATGAGTTTGAATATTCCCTCCTGGTAAAAATCCTGTCCTTGCGTGTTCAGCCACGTTGTCGCGAAGTGTTTCACTACCTCGTCGGTCTCCTAGGTGCTCCTTCAAATGAGGAAAGAGATGAAAGTCGCTTGGAGCGAGGTCCGGGCTGTAGGGAGGCTGTTTGATGATGTCCCAGCAAAACTGCTTAACAGCGTGGTGGTCTTTTGGGCTGTATGAGGTCGCGCGTTGTCATGAAGGAAGTTGACGCCCCAAGCGACTTTCACCTCTTTCCTCACTTGAAGGAGCACCTAGGAGACAGACGAGGAGGTGAAAACTTCGCGACAACATGGCTGAACACGCAAGGACAGGAATTTTACCAGGAGGGAATATTCAAACTCATCCCACGAAGCGACAAGTGCCTAAACCAATATGGAGACTATGTCGAAAAATAACCTAATGTATGTATTATCAGTTGGTTGTATTGGTTATATGAAATAAAATGTACACGTTTCACTGCAGGCTTTGTAACTTTACTTTTTGATCACCCCTCGTATATTTTTTTATTTCTTAAAAAATAAAAAATACCAGCGATTTGAAACAGCGCCCTCTGATTAAAAAATATGTTTTGTTTTAAGTCTGTAAAAAATATGAATATTTAGTAGGTGGCGCAGTTCATTTTTCTGATAATTCTACTGATTTCCGTGTATGTTTGTGGTTGACATTCATTTTAATATATAGAAACGTTTTGCTACATTTTTCAAGATGAGTGCAATTTTAAAATATTTTTAATAGAAAATATATTCTTGACTATAAGCATTGAATTAATAGGTAACATTCTGAGCTTTACATATAGAATTCACGCTCGGAGTTTAATCTCCATTTAACTGAGATAATTGCAACACAGATCGCATTCATTGATTATGTATTAAATTATCTATAATTATTTACTTAGAGTATAAACTGCCATTTACTTAATAATAATAAATCCTAAAACAATAGATATTAATGGAATAGTGTTTTGTCATTAGTAAAGCGAAACAAATTATTGTTCGCTACAAACGTGTTAAATTTCTCCTAGCACTTAATGATTCTTTTTATTATTTAAATTAACAATGCGATTGCTATTCTACTAATTAATTTTTCTATTTATCTATAAATTCAAGATGGTAACTTTAAGCTATTCGTCTTCAAAATTAAATGCAGTTTTCGTTAATCTGTTAAAGAATAGTTTCTGTATTTTTATTTTATTTTTAAAGTAAACAAGAATATTTCGAATTTGCTCATTAATTTATTTAAACGTTGCTAAAAATATAAATAATATAGTTAAAGAGTTTAGTAATTAAAGTCTATATGACAAACAAAAGGGAAATGTCAACAAGTCTTGATAAATATCCCAAAGACTCTTCTTGTTTCGACTCTGAAATGTCTAGAAACTTTTGTTGTTGATTTAATCGTTGACTTACTACTGTACTAATGTATCAGGTCGTAAAAGATAGCTGGAACACTCCCAGTAATAAATGTTTTCTAGACAAATCTTCTCAGCAGGAGAAAAAATCTTGTTTCCATTGCTTAAAATAAAAGACAAGATGACATCAAGAGTCATGGGAGTTTACAGTGGAAAACAAACACTATTGTTAAATGTTGATCTATAATTAGCAATTTTTGAATTTCGATAAATTAATTAGCGAACTCAAGTATTGTTTTGTCTATTAGATAAAAAGAAACTGTTAACAAATGTATAGATGTATCTCTAAAGCTATCACCATCCCCCTGTGGATGAGGACATAATTCATCCACTTCCTCTCGTAACAGGAGACTAAATAGTTTTCTTTCGGTCCCGTTAGAGATCTGCTACATTTTTGGCAAGATATTTTCTTTATTTTTTTTTTCCTTTATGCTTTTCTCATGCTATCTTTTCACTTCTCTTTTATTCTTCAAGTGTTTAAAACACCAGAATACGCTCTCTTTCTCCTCCACTAAAAATAATAGAAAAAAACACCATCACTTAAATGTTACAATCTCTGAATAATACGGTTCTTAGCAGGGACAACGAATGTGGTAAGAAGGTAAACATAGTATGGTGCATCAATATTTGTGTCAAAATTATATTAAAAAAAAAAGAAAATAAATTAAGACAAATTGAAAAATAAATATTGGAAAACAAAATAAAAAGTCAAAGTTATATTAAAAACAAAAATTTTATCAAAAATGGGGTTAAGGTCAGACAATTTCCACTACTTGTTAAAACAAGACATTGGCCTGCGGGTTTACACAGGGTACCTAATTTCTGGATGAAATAGTTCTTATAAGTGTGGCAACTGGCAGGCATTTAAGCGCAGCGCCGTACTTATACTTCTTGAGTCCCGAGGCGGGATTATCAACCAAAGAAAGAGTTTACAAATATGCATATATTGTATTGCATAAATGCAATTACTGGGGCTCAGGTAAAGTATTACTAAATGGTAGTTGAGCGATTTACAATAATATGTTTTATATTTAGAAATAATTCTATTAGTCTCGCTTGATAGCAATAAGAAAAATTACTAGGGTACTCGGTTTGAGTCGTGGGATTTTGTTAGTTTGAATTCGATAATATATTTGTTGGGCACCTCAAGCGCCTTTGCTTAAGTACAATCCCATTTACGCGATTAAAAATATTTTAGTCAAGTAGTTTTCAAGGAAGACTTATAATGGATGCTATTTAAAGCAGTATATGTGCCTAGTTAAATGAAAATAAATTAATTGATAATTGATAAATATGAAAGCATGAAAAAAAAAATAAGTTATTGTAATCTTTCATAAAATTTCATTTTTTAAAAAATTAAGTATTGTATATATAAAACAAATCTAATTTTATTTGCTTTTTTGGCTTAAATTATTTAATTATGATATCCTATTTACTACTCAGTACTTTATATTATTCCGACTATGCATTAACTTCTACAATGTAATTTTCTTGTTGCAGCATTCCATTTGAAGAAGAAATAACAACATCGGTTAGAGCGTTAGACAAACAGAACTCGTAAAAGAGTTTTTCAGAAAAGAGGATGCAGCCTATCAATAATGCTAGCGAGAGAAAAAAGTTTCGATTAATAGGCTGCAAAGAACATAAGAAACTCTAGTACCGGCTCTGATTCTCAATTGTCGATTTTTAATTTAATGAAAAATATTTTCATTTTATAATTCACGATAAACAAACGTGTTTCTATTGTGTCTGATGACATAATGTAATAGTTTTCTATTAATACGAAAGGAAAACAATATGATAAAATTAAATTATGTGTAATATGTGAATTTTAACAGAATAAAAAGGTTTTCTTTCCTTAATTTTTAATGAAATTTAAAAAAAAATGTGCGCATTACGATACAAAGATCAAATTTATTACTCAACAAAGGAGATCGAAAGGAAAACAATATGATAAAATTAAATTATGTGTAATATGTGAATTTTAACAGAATGAAAAGGTTTTCTTTCCTTAATTTTTAATGAAATTTAAAAAAAAAAGTGCGCATTACGATACAAAGATCAAATTTATTATTCAACAAAGGAGCTATGTTTAGGGTTGATAAAATTGTATCCTTCTATTCATAAAGCAATCATGTTACATTATAATCAGTCGAAAATAAATGAAGTGTTATCGAGCTTATCTTCAATAGCTTAAATGTATAAAAAATTCAAGAATTAGTTAAAGATATATGTATTAAGAGAATATCAGAAATTTGACGTCTATCATTTTTAATAAGGTATTTGTGATACTTTTAATGGCTTTTATTGAATTTTAATGAAGCCGCATAGTCAGACGAGGAAAGGATGGTCATATTATCCTGGCTTATATTCAGAAATTAGGATAAAAGCAAATATAAGATGTTAGTGGTAGAAATGTTCTATTGTGGACAGTTTACTTAACATCTACCCACTAAAATAAAACTTGCTGTGGCTCAATAAAAACCTGTTAATCTAATAGAAACATGAATAGTTCTTCTTTTACATTGGATTAGGTTCTATTGTCATAATTTAAATCCTTTACAAATAGCAACAACTGTATTAGAATTCTCTCTAAGATCAAAAATGTAGATGATCTTTTACAGGAACCGCATTAACAAAGACTTCAAACTAGGCCTTAAAGGCCCTAGCGACAAGCATGATAATCTGCTGAACTAGCTCTTTAAAGGATTATTTCTTTTGTCTTTGGTTTAGCTTGAAGATACATAAGATTTAGGAACCACATTTTAAATTTCTATAACGAAAACGGTTTCTCTAACCTACATCAAGAAAAACTTGGATATCCAGATATTGTGTTTTAAAATTTGAGAAACAATAAATCATATTATTATTAAGATATATGTTTCATGTTTTGTAGTTTCCTAGTCCGTACGTCTCAAAGAGGGAAGAGGAAAAATTCAGTCACCATAGGTGTATACAGTAATGAACAATATTGGTTTATACTCCAAATGTTTTAGGAATTATGTTTAAAGCCGTCATAAAAATTCTTTACTCTTGGTCCTCTAATCATGTGTACTTATGATCTTTTAATGACAGCTAGCCTATTTAAAATTAAGAACAAATAACTCTGGACTAGTTTTACAGGTGAGGTCATAATATTGATTATAAATTTTCTGTCGGAAATTTTGAATTGCTGCTTCTATAAAAGATTATCATCATCTTTGATTCTAAAGAGAATTTTAATACAGTTATTGATATTTGTTAAGGATTTAAATTGTGACAATAGAACCTAATCAAAATATAACTCATCTAATTTACAAGAAAAAATATCCATGTTTCCATTAGATTAGCAAGTTTTTACTGCTTATCACAACACCATAAACTAAGTCTTCTAGACCGGATCTTTTAGGAATTAGTCTCAAACTGAAATTTCGTGTGGGCCGAATGCGCAATTCGAAAGAAAACGAAGTGCCAAATATTTTTAAACAAAATTACAATGAAAGGAAGATATTTTACTGATACAGCAGTTACTAATAGCACAGCGCAGGTTGAGTACAGTACGCTTTACTTTATATTATTATTTTAACGTTAAATTGAAATAATTTTCCGAGAGTAACATGTATTTAAACAAACAACTAAAAGATCTTCGTGGGCCATACAAAATTGCTGTGCGGGCCGCCAGTTTGAGACCACTGTTCTAAACTATTACTGTTTATGGTTTTTATTTTAAAGATATCTATATTCATCAAAGAAATACGAATAAAATTACGCAATTCTTCATTAGTTGTGCTTTAGGGAAGTGCTGAACATCTAAACGGCGGGTTCTACTTCTAACTCTATTCCAGTGTCTACCACGGGCCGCCCAGAACCCTGCTGGAGTCAGCCGTCAGGTGGAGGATGGTGTTTAACTAGCAGAGTTCGCATCCGTTTAAAAAAACTTTTGGTAGTATGGAACCCGAGAATTAAACCATCATCCTTCAATAGAAAACAACACGCCTTCTATCGCGGACATCCTGCCAACAATGAAATGATATCGTTATAGCTTCATATATGTTGAAAACACGCATTAATAGTAATTGTGCTATATCGCAGCAACACTTAGCCTAAGTGATATAATATCAAACAATGAAAATTACATAATAATCGAAACATATCGATGTGCAATTCTATATCGATACATTTCTCGACACTTACGTTGCCACGTCGATAATAAATAATACATTACAATATTTCTTTTTGAATTATATCGATATTATATGTACCGCCGATAGGGCTATTCAAGCAATAAGATGATGAAGAATCGAACAGAGGGCATCTGTGTTCATTGCGGAACATTATTGAAACAGCAAAGAGCAGTATTATGTGGATTTAAGGCCAATTCGGATATTCGGTGATAGTACTCGAACCGCAGGTGCGACAAGTCTTTCACCATCACAATTTGGCACGGAGCCATATTCAAGAACAAGAATTTCCCAATTTGTTTCAGCCTTTTATGAACGCTATGAATGTCCACCACAATACATAGACGACCTCTGTCAGATTCTTCTTATTACTGTTTGAATAGCTCAATCGGCAGTACATGCGGCAGCATCTTTTTTGTGATATCTCACAATTCGTAATTGATATTAAAAAGTTTCAGTACATGTGGCGGCATCTTTTTTTGTGATATCTCACAATCCGTAAGTAATATTAAAAAACTTTCCAACAAAAGTTGTTTGTTTTTCACAGTTCTATCCAATTATGTTAAAATCGGCATTAAAGTTGTTTGTTTTTCACAGTTCTATCCAATTATGCCAAAATTGGCATTAGTTTCCATTGGAGATTTCATCGTTGATCCCTTGCTTTGTTTTTCATAGTTCTATCCAATTATGCCAAAATTGGCATTGGTTTCTATTGGAGATTTCAAAGTTGACCCCTTATGCCCCTACTTCCAATGGCCCCACAAAATTTTTTATCATGCCCATTCGATTCTTCGGATATACTTTGGTAATCAAAATCTTTTCCTTTACTTCCTATCTCATCGCGTTTCCGAGTAAAATGTGTGGTACGGGTGCTAGAAAACACCCTGTATATATTTAGGCTACTTCTGTTTGCTGTTTAATTCTAAAATCACTTGTCCAATCATAGATGATAAGGCCGCTCATTAATGTAGAAAGCAAGATAAATTTACTAAAACTTGCATGTAAAATGATAAAAATTGATTTAACTGTTACATAATAAGTGTACGGATTTAGGAAAGTTTGGAAAAATCTGATTTTGTAAATATATTTTTAATTGATTAATCATTATTTACTGACTTTCAGTCAGTATTTTCCATATGTAGTATAGCAGGGTCTTTTGGGATCACGAGACTGTCACATGGGGATACACCCACGTGATTGTATCTCGTGACCTCAAATGAAAATTGATTATCTTTGGGCATCAAAGACAAGAAAATTAGCTAATTTTTTCGAATATTCTTTCTTCGAAAAAATTCTTTCTACAAATTCAAACCAGTAAATAAAGCATAAATGTTTACAAATGACTTGGAAGAAGATACACTCGGGTTGGTTCTACTATAGGCTGGTCATATCTCATGTTATAAATATCGAATTCGAGAATCGAAATATTTGTTTAAATAAATAATAATAATTTAAAATAAAATATTAGCGTATACTAAATGAGAAAATTTTAAAAATTTTCATAAGTCAGGTATAACATAGAATGACTAAAGAGGAAACAAAATATTCATTTTTTATAATAAAAAGGCAGCACATATTGAGATAGACTGGCATCTGTTTACAATCGTCATAAAATGTGCTCATCTAGTACATGCTCAATATGATTTTTGTTATTGCGATAGTTAATTTAAATAATCTATAGTGCACTGGTGGTTAAAATATATCTGTTTGCGCATATTTTACTTTTAATTTTTCAAATTTTGACGGCTTAATCTCCATTAATTTTATATACACGCTTAGCATAAATGATAAGCTATTATTTAAGTATAAAAAATTGGGAAAATGCAAAAATTGTTAAAAAAAATTTCAAAGTGAGGGAGAATAATGATGGAAACATATGAATAAATAATCTAAACTCCTCAGAGATGATGTAAAATTGTTTTGTAAAGTTCATAAGTTATGTAGCATTTGATCTACTAAATAGCATACTTTATTCAGAGATGATTTTATTATTTTTATCTAAATGCTTTTAACTTATATCATAAATGATATTGTGTAAAATGTTTTTTAGTTATATTAATCATTTATTAAATAACTCAAAATATTTTTATGGCTTTACGATAACAAAACAAAATTTTTATGGTTTTACAATAACAAAACAAAATTTTATGGTTTTACAATAACAAAACAAAATTTATTTGGTTTTACAATAACAAAACAAAATTTATTTGGTTTTACAATAACAAAACAAAATGTTTGTATCAACCGTACTCCTTTCTTAAAAAAAAATTATTGTGATTCTAATCCTTCCATAAAATAATATTCTGAAATATTTATTAGAATGTGAAACTATAAGTTTTGTTTACGAGTGGGGAAATATACAATTTGTGATAGATTATAAAAATGCATGATGTCAATAAAAAAGATGTTGGTAGTAAGTTAAGAGTGAATAAGTAGGCTTACAGTTTTGCATAAAATCGTCTTATAATGCATGTCTCGTAATACGGTACGTGATTTCCTATAACACGAAACGTATTCTTGTCTTTGATACCTAAAGATAATCAATTTTCTTTGAGGTCACGAGACACAATCACATGGGAGTACCCCCGTGTGACAGTCTCGTGATCTCAAAAGACCCTGCTATACCACATACGGGGAATACTGACTGAAGGTCAGTAAACGATGACTAATCAACTAAAAATATATTAACAAACAAGGCAGTGAATAATGTTTTTATTAGCTTTTCTTTTAAAACCACAATCCTCAGACTACTTTTACTTTCTAGCTCTTGAGCCATGGTTATCTAATGAATTCTAGTACTATTACTCATCTAGATAACGTATTACTTCAGTTACCAATGACTTTCTGTTGTATACCTAATTTATATTTCGTTAATTTACATATTTTGCTGTAAGATATCTTCACACGGCGCAGTGTAATCGGCCATTATAAAATTATTCTTCATTCTAATGATATATCCATGGAATTATGCGATCAAAATTCATCAGTATTCTCAATGGCAGATATCAATGTAATCGAACGTCGGATCATTCGAAAACATGCATCATTATAACCACTTTCACATAAATTGCGGCTAATGCCATTCAGTGATAATTTCAACAGAGAGAATTTTTTGGAAGTGTCCTGCAATTTGCATCTCCCTTGCGATGATTATTCTGTGGAATAAATTTTTTACGGAAGATTATTTTAATAAAAGATGTATCCATAACTATTTTTTAAAGTTATCTATGCATATACCACGAAATTTCAATTATCTTAAAATAGTAATTACTGTTGGCCGTTAATAGTGACTTAACTACAACCTAAATGGAGTGTCCCAGATAAAATCATTAAGTAGACATAATTATTACCTTATTGTTTGGAATAACTAATTACTTACAAGTTAGTTAATTGTTTGTAATTTTTTTTTAATTAAAATATGTGAAATTTAAGTAATCCATGTGAAAATTAATAGAATTTTTAAAATACAGTATTCAACTTGATTATAATTTTAATAAAAATAAATGCTTCGAATATTTCAACTCAAGAGTTCCCGTTGGACCATTAGCGCATTATTAATTAACCGATCGTGATCAAGGTGTGATGGTTATAGAAACATAGCTCGCCGCTAATTTCACCTTATGTAGGTGGCTCTTGTTGGACTTTGAAATGATACTGTTAAGTAATCTCCAATCGGAAAATGTAATACAGGAAAACCTGTGCTAGGTGGTAGCTTTGGGCGGATGAGTTTGTGGCCACCAAGCACAGGTTGGCCACTAGACACAGTTTAGCTACAAATTTCTTTATTAAATATCAAGGTTTAAAATACAGAATTTGTAACACAGTTTCACATTATTAATTAAATCTAAGAAAAGAAATCACTAATTAATGTTTGTTTTCTGGATTTTTTCACTTTAGAACGCTCAGCTGGTAGATCTAACAAATTAGCAGAATACTCAATAAATTCAATAGATCCAAGTTTTTCACCATAACTTCCTATCTTGGCTTAAAGTCCGTTCGAACTCTTCAATGATCTGTAGTTTTCTCTTTAAGATATTCTGGATTTGGCCTTTCCGCATCCAAATTCTTTCGCTAATTCACGCGAACCGATATTAGGTTTTGATTCTTTAGTTTTAATTATCTTGTATTGCTGTTACAGGTCAAGAAAATTGAGTTTGTTCTTATTTTCTGACATCACAAAGCAGTCTACTTGCATTAAAACGCTTGTTTTGTAGTTAAATTGCAATAAAAATTTACTTAATAGTTTAATTGCACGTATTGAATAGCAGATCTAAAATCGAAACCAGAATTGCCATATGATAAAAAATTTTATTGCATAAAACCGCAAAACTATAGCCTAAAACTAATTCAAAATTATGCAGAAAACAGAAAATGAAATATTAATTTCAAATTCTAACTATTGTTATAACACAGAGGAATGATTAATTTTCAGCACTGTACAAGTAATATCTTTTATTATTTTTACAATTTTTAATATTTATTTAATATACTGGACTGGCGGCCGGATGGCCGAGTGGTAACGCGTTGGCGTACCACGCTGGAGGACCCGGGTTCGCGTCCCGGGTCTGGTTCCGGATTTTTTTCGGGGTGCTGGGCCCGGCCCGGTGATCCCCGTCCTTCACCATCACCATCCAGCCCCCTCCACGGGTGTGGGTGCAGCCCGTGGTTAGAACTGGCTCGAAATATACAATTTGTGATAGATTATAAAAATGCATGATGTTGTCAATAAAAAGATGTTGATAGTAAATTAAGTGTGAATAAGTAGGCTTACCGTTTTGCATAAAGTCGTCTTATAATGCATGTCTCGTAATACGTGATTTCCTATAACACGAAACGTATCCCCGCATTGTACGAGAATCCACTGTATATGCCACATATGGGCAACCCCCGGCCCTCTACTTTATAAAGATAAGCAGTTTGGATGCACAAGATAAGCACTTTTGATGCGGCCTGATCCATTTCAGCGAAGTTGATCGGATTCATTGTGAGAGAAAACATGGTGTATTCTACTCATGCTTCTACTATAGTCTTTTCAATTAAAGAACTTCAAGGCCGAATTCGATGATCAATGAGTCTTTTCAGTTAGAGTTAACCACGGAGTTTAACTATAATCCACACGGTGTAAACTGGATCGCAATAAAGAATTTATCATCATTTTCGATTTGATGTTTGCTTTAAAAACATATTAATCAGATTCAAATATTTTGATCTTTATAATTAATTTTACAACTTGTTTTAATTCATTTAATATTAGTTTATTTTATTTAATAATTTTGTTCGGCCTTTGATAGAATTTTGTCCGGTCCCTCAGAGACAGAATGATAATTTGGCCCTCAAACTAGCCATGCCTGGTATATGTTTACCTAATTTCTTAATACAGCGCATATCATATATCATATATATGATATACGCTGTTTATTCAGAAAGTTGACTAAAAACAAGCAGTTCCGGAAAGAATTAAAATCGCCTATTTTCCGATTATGTCATTTATTTAGTATTTGGAATACATTGGTTTTATATGTCCAATTTTAAAGTTTATTTAACCGGCATAGATGCGGCTTAATATCAGCGCATATATGGATATATTAATATCATGTCATCTTTCAGATGTATAAACACGCCTACCAAATTTTGTTTATCTAACACAAGTCTATTTTGGTGTTGGGATTTTTTTTTCCGTCAGTGTATCAGCGCATATATGGAGGCATATAGATACAACTGTGATGTGCCTCCATATTACCGCAATGTTGCCACCTAGTCCGGTTTTTCGAATAACGATCCGGTAATTAGTTCATTTGTCCGGTTTTCTTCGAAATTGAAAATTTACAAAAAAAAAAGTTTTATGAGAAACTTTTATTTAAATTTCAAGAGTTCTGTTAAACGATGGTATTAGTTCCAAATATCACCGCAAGGAGTGACTGCGAAAGCGAAAATGTTCCTGTTATTATGAACCTATTATTATTATTTTCTATGATTTTTATATACTTTTTACGATTTTTATGTATTTTTTAATTTTTATATCATATTGCTTAAGAATTATTTAATATTTACATTATTATTTATATTTTTTGTTAGAAGTTGACCTTTTTCATGTTTCTATATTTTATATAACTAATAAACATTGTACGAAAAAAAATTGTTTTAGTGTCCGGGTTTCGATCAGTGTCTGGGTGGCAACACTGATTACCCCAGAAGAAGAAGAATTGTGATATCTATGCCGGTTAAATAAACTTTAAAATTGGACATATAAAACCAATGTATTCCAAATACTAAATAAATGACATAATCGGAAAATAGGCGATTTTAATTCTTTCCGGAACTGCTTGTTTTTAGTCAACTTTCTGAAGGAAATGAAGGATTATAAGATAGGAATTCTATCTATCTGGTGTCTGTATGTCCCCCACTACATATTCGGAAAATAGGCGATTTTAATTCTTTCCGGAACTGCTTGTTTTTAGTCAACTTTTTGAAGGAAATGAAGGATTATAAGATAGGAATTCTATCTATCTGGTATCTGTATGTCCCCCACTAATAACTTTTGAACTAAATAGTATATTTTCATGAAATTTTGTAGTGATGTTCAACCATTAATAGGCATCTCATTGTTGCGTAGTTTAATCCTGCAGGGCAGGATTACATTTAATTTTTATAAAAATTTTATTTTTGTCAATAGATGACACTAAGTGTTAGTAACAAAAGGGTAATGTATGGTTACACCTATTGTAAATATTCATCACAATAATGTTACAGGCACGTTGATGTGATGATATAGTAACATAAGAATAGATGACTTCACAAATACCAGCAATTTGTAACATCATCCATTATACAGGGTGCGTTCACAAAGTTTCAAGACTGATTTTTTCCTGAGTAGGGACGCGCGTACATACCCGTTCCACTGACAGGGTGAGGTAGTGTTGGGTGTCAGCTAACCGACCGCATGAGCGTCAGTTGCCTCTGAGACGTTGGAGCGAGTAAATCGCTAGTGGCATGAGTACATGTCAGTGACCCCCGTCGAAAACTGGTTGAGTGGAAAATGCAGCGATCTTTGGAGCAGCGTTATTCTGTAAAGTTCTGTGTGGAAACTGAAGAAACCCGCGACAGAGACTTTTCGTATGATTCAAGAGGCCTACCAAGAAGAAGCCATGTCACGTGCAATGGTTTTCATGTGGCACAAGAGGTTCAAAGATGAAAAGCATGCTTCATTGTTTTCTTCGATGCAAGGACTGATCCACAAAGAGTTTGTTCCTGCCGGACAGAGTGTCACAGGTCAGTTTTACGCTGGAGTGCTCCGCTGTTTGAAGGATCGTCCACCGTGTCAGCCCAGACATCAAAGACGATTGGGTTGGTCACCACGACAATGTGCCCCCTCACACGTCACTCGCTGCTGCTGAAGTTTTGGCTAAGTTCAACGTGGCAACACTGCCGCATCCCCTTCAGCCCCGACCTCGCTCTCAGTGACTTGTTTTTGTTCTCCCGGATCAAGAAAGACCTGAAAGGGAAGCGATTCGACATGATTCCAGCAGTCCAGGCAGCTTCGACGAGGTCCCTTCACAGCCTTGCGCGCAAAGACTTTCAGGGAGCCTATGAACAATGGAAAAAACGCTGGCAATGGTGTGTTGATGCCCAAGGGTCATATTTCGAAGACTTTGTAGTTCGCTGTACCAAAATGTTTCATAAATTTTGTATTCTCAGACCAGTCTTGAAACTTTGTGAATGCACCCTGTATATGTCATACTATCAGATCAATGTGTCTGTGATAGATATTCAAGAATTTCATAAACATTTAAATCAATTATAAAATTTGATTAAATCTTTCATGATTTTATTATACTTTTCCTGTTTGCATTCATTAGGCATATATTCTCATTTGCATGAAAGCTCATGGGAAAGTAAAACATGGATAAAACTAATTGATAAATAATAATATAACAAAATTGACAAATAATATACTTTTCAAATCAATATAAAGTGATATAAATAATTTTTAACAAATAGTTTCAAAGATTTTTTTTAATTTGTATTCTCTTATAATAGGACTATTGAAGAATTCTAAAATTAATAGGCATAGTCTGAATAAAAGGGGTTTCCAAAAATTTGAATGCTCTGTAATGTTTGATTCTTGAGATAATTTGTGATACAGATGGTTAAAATGAATACATAGAACTTTTCTTTATAAGAAATGTTTAGCTAAAAACAAATTAAATTTTGTAATTTTAAAGCATTTAGTTTTCTAGTGTTAAGTGCTTAAATAGTTGTTATAATTGAAGCACAATTTTTTAAGATGCAATTATTTATTAATAAAATAGGCTGGAAGAAATTTTGAAGGTGTGAGTCTTCAATACATCAAAAAACTAATGGGTGTTCATCCAGATAACAAATATTACAGTTTGCCAGAGATTCGTCATGAAGTGCCTAATGATATTCCAAAGAGTTTTGATTCTAGGACAAAGTGGCCTTATTGTCAAAGTATCAGAGAGATTAGAGATCAAGGATCATGTGGCTCATGTTGGGTATAAAATTTATTGTCACATACATAGTTCAAACTAAATATAAAATACCTTAACACTAAGAGAAGCATTTAAAATCTTATAAAATTTTTATCTTTATAATGAATTTTACTAAAATTAACCGAAATTATTTGTATTAATAGGCATTTGGAGCTGTTGAAGCTATGTCAGATCGTATCTGCATTCAGAGTAAAGGAAAACAACAAGTTGAATTATCAGCAGAAGATCTTCTTAGTTGTTGTGATTCTTGTGGAATGGGGTAAAAATTTCTTATTTTATTGAAATATGCATATACTGAATTTTCCCATAAAATAATAATAAACTGGTTGTTTTTGTGAATAATAATCAGTTAAATTAATTACTTTATTAAAAACAATTCAAAAATTTCAAAATGTATGTTTTATAGAAAGAATATAGCACATATTTTGACATTTTAGCTACTGAATTAGAATACATAAAAGAAAATGTTTGTAAATGAAGTAATTTGTAATTCAAGTAAATTACATAACTTTCAAACTTGTTTTTGTTATTCAGTCTAATCTGGATTTTATATTATCACATTAATGTTTTCCATGATGTATATTTAAAATATTTGGATGTGATTTGTTTTCATGCATATTAATACAAAATTTTCTTAAAAGTTACAATATCATAATATTGAAATTCCTGCATTTTATGATACAACAACAACTGGATTGTAAAATATTTGCTTTATGATGTTTGCATTGAACTTTGTCTCCACAAATTTGTGCAAGCATAAAACAAATCTGATGGCATGATAACTTTAGTAACAAATCTTTTTGTCATTACATTTGTTTTTTTCAAGTCATAAAATTATTTTGACTTGGGCATGATTTTTTATTCAGTTTAAACTCTTAATAATTGACTTTTGATCACATTTTGTTGAACTGACAATTTTGAAATTGTTTAAATTATATATTTTTGATTTAAAAATTGCAGAGAAGAAAGAAAAGCTTTGTCACTTGGAAAGCAATTTTTTATTTTAAAAAAGTGGATTCATATACATGAATAAGATGGTCTTTCATTAAAGAATTTTGATTACTTATTTTGATTTTAAACACTACTAGAAAAATTATTTTAACATTATATTTTGTATAAAATGTTTTTCCCTTAATTTACTTTTCTCTCATTTTACATTATTTTCATTTTTTTCTCTGGAAAACTTAAAATTTATATAACAATGTATTATATATATGAACAATTTTTTGTTTTTTTTTAAATAATGTTTGCTTTTGCATTTATTAATGAAATAAAACTTTACATCAGCTATTTTTAATATTACTGTAATTATTCAAATATAATATCTTCTAAAAAATGTTATATATTTTTATATACATATACAGGATGTAAATGAATGATATTTCATAAATTTAAAAAATTGTAAAGAGTGATATAGTGAACATTTTTGATTAAGGAACTCATGATCAGAATTGCAAAATGGTAGCTCTACAGTGCTATGAATTGTTTGATTTCCTATTGTTGGGATAGACAACAAGACAGGGGAAATGTGAAGAGTAGTGTCTATGAAACATTAGTGGAAACAATGGATGAACTTCCTGAATTCATCTTCATAGTCTTTCACAATGTCAGAGTTGAGTGTGGAATCTTCCAGACAGTAAGATGAAACACATTTCATTATTGCACCATTTTGCATTTCCAGTATTGTGTATATATTTCATTCAGATTGAATAATATTTATCCAATTTCTCCAGAGCCAGATTTACATTTTTAGGGGCCCTAGGACGAGCAAGGCTATGAGTAGCTACAGTACTATGAATTTTATATAAAAATTCAAATCAGCTATGTCTAATTTTAAAGGCTTCTATCTTTTGACTGCTAAAGGGCTCTTGAGTAATATTTCTTGTAACTTATAAGGAACTGTTTACTTTTTATCTAGCACTTTAATAAAAACTCATTTTTTCTTATTAACAGTTTATAAAAGTTGAAAATTGATTGATAGTTTTGGGGCCCCTAGAATAGATACTAGGATTAGACCTATTGGTAAATCCAGCCCTGAATTTCTCATATTGACATGATAATATTGAACTGAAATTATTTTCAATAAACTTGGTCCTCAAGTGTGATTTAATAATATGTATGAGTTGAAACTTTATAAAACAAACTTCAAGGGAATTTATTCTAAATGAACCTAATACTTGCCAAATTTTATCCCTTGATATGTTTACTGGAAATTTTTAATCATTCGAAATAATTTAAACTAATTTTAGTGCCATCTTGTAATTAGAATATTTAATAATGATTAAATCAATATTAGTTTAAATTATTTCAAATGATTAAAAATTTCCTTTAAATTTCCAAGGGATAAAATTTGGCATGTATAAGTTGATGGAAAAACCAAAGAAATTGGGACAAACCTAAATCATATCTTTTTATCCCATATAGAAATGAAAAGGATCAAAAAATTAAAAAATTAGTTTCCTTTATTCTAAATTAAACTTGCACTAAAATTTTAATTAAGTTTTCTATTTTATCTGTCTTATTAAAAACTTTTATGTAAATTTATAAATAATAAAAAAAAATTATGAATTCAAAATGCTGATATTTATAGCTTTCTTCTATCTATATTATATTTTACAATAATTGTCTATCAAATAAAAAGCATTTTTATTAAATTGTTGAGTGATATTTGTAAATAATAATTCAAAAGTTATTTAAAATGATATTTAAACAAAAATAAAATCTTTTTATAAATTTTTCTATATTTTATACTATATTTATTCTGGTATTTTCAATAATTCTTTTTGTTTCAGTTGTGATGGGGGTTTTCCGGGTTCTGCATGGGAATATTGGGTCTCAGATGGAATTGTAACTGGAGGATTATATAAAAGCAAGAAGGGATGCCAACCATATAGAATACCTTCATGTGAGCATCATACTAAAGGGTCATTACCTCCTTGTAAAGGGGGAGAAGTTCCAACTCCTAAATGTGTTCACATGTGCCGAAAAGGTTATAACATCTCTTATAGTCAAGATAAACATTATGGTAAATTATTTTCCTTAATTATATAAATTAGATATAAATTTCAGAAAAATTTTTTAAACTCTTCAATAAATAATCTATTTGAACAATAATTCAACTTGAAAACAATCTCATAAAGTTCTTATATGCAAAATTCATTTTAAGGTTTTCTCAATTAGTATGAAAATTAATTTACATTTGATAGGAAAATATTAACATTTTTCATAATATCATGGATAGTGTCAAATTATTTTCAAAGATAAAGTGGTTAAATGTTACTGATGAGATAAAGCCTTTATTACAACTATAAAGTTAATATTGATAATTATAAAGGTTATTTTTAGATATACTGTAGTTCAATCCTTTTGACAAAAAAAAAGGGATTATGCCATTTCTCAAGAAGGCTGTTTGTTATCTCAAAATTTCATCAATATATAGTATCATGTTATTCATATTAATGTACTTTGTTATTAAAAAAATTTTATGTTATTCAATACACATTTGAAATGACAGTAATTTCTCAATTGGAGAAAAATTAATGCATTCATATAAAATTGAACATAAGGCATTCCATAATAAAAAAAACATTTGAAGTATAGTGTGTGTCACTTCATGTGTGTTTAGGTTATGTCTATAAATTTTAATAATTATCTGATAAGACATTAGGTAATCATTAAATTTTGAAGCATATTCTTTAGGATTTAATATTTCACTAAATATGAAAAAACAATGATGTTTAAATCATTAATGGAAAATAGGGACATGGTTCTCTATATGCATGAATCCAAGTTGATAAATCAATCTAAAACTTAATCCAGTTAAAACATTTCGAAATTAAATTAAAAATGTTTATTTTAACAGTCAAATTAAAAATGAAAATAATGGAAAAATTGCTATATATCAGATTTTTTTTTTTTTACATTTTTTCCCATACACATATATAAATATATTTATACACTGTTATATGGAAAAATATAAGTTTATATTAGTGACAATAGAAAGTAATTAGTATTAAACAACACACTTTAACACTTACATTTTTTCCCATACACATATATAAATATATTTATACACTGTTATATAGAAAAATATAAGTTTATATTAGTGACGATAGAAAGTAATTAGTATTAAACAACACACTTTAACACGTAATTCCATTTATTGTTGATAATATAAACTAAACTTTTTTTGCATATATACAGTTGTATCATTGAAAATTATTTTCATGACACACATTTTAATTTCTTAACTTTAATCATTTAGCATTAACTTTAATGCTAAATGATTAAAGTAAGAAATTAAAATGTGTGTCATGAAAATATCATATTCAGAATGTAGATCATTTTAATTTTTCTTTTTTAGCAAGAAGGGATGACAGTTTGTTTTTTCTTGGGAACCAGTTTCCTTTTGATTTTTCTATAATATAATATTTTATTTTAAAAGTTGTTATAACAAAATATTGATGAATATTCTTAAAAGCATATAAAAATTATGCTGCTCTCAAAATTTCAGATATAAAAATATTACAAATTCAGATATCATTTATGTATTTTTATAGGACAAAAATCTTACAGTGTTTCAAATGATGTAGATCAAATTCAAACTGAAATTCAGAAAAATGGACCTGTAGAAGGAGCTTTTACTGTTTATTCTGATTTTGTAACTTATAAATCAGGTAAGTGTTTAATCATGTAAAAATCTATTATGAACTGTAGCGATAGATTTTACAGAGAAATTTGTTTCTTATCAGGTGTTTATCAGCATCACAGTGGTGATGTTCTTGGTGGTCATGCTATTAGAATTTTAGGTTGGGGAGAAGAAAATGGTGTGCCATATTGGCTTGTAGCAAATTCATGGAATCCAGATTGGGGTGATAAAGGTATTATTATTTAATATTTTAAAAATATTGAATAATTTTAAGTAAATAATATTAACAGAAAGTTAAAGCTGTTAAAATTTGGAAGAAAAACTATTTCTCTATTATTGGTTATTATCAAATATTTTTTAATAATAGATGATTGATTATAATTTAAGAGATGATTTTATATCAAAATAACATTATTTTATTGTGTAACTTTGGTTAGTTTAAGCTTTAAAAAATAGTCAAATTAAGCATATGGAATATAAAGTTCCATATGCTTCAACTGACCATTTTTTTCTTAGTGTTTTTTGAGTGAGGACACTATTAAAGTAATTTATGCATTATAATTTACAGATATTTTGATTTATGCTCTACATTCATATACACCAGTACTACAAATACATAGTCTATACAGTGAATATATGATGAAATTAATTCTTGGACAAAGAACTAGAACTCTGTCTTTAAAAACATAAATATTAAATGCAGAATTTTTACATTATTATATTTGAGAATATAATAAGAGTAATAATGTTAATGCAATGTGACAGAAAACAGCTAATTATTTATATATTTACTATTAAACGAACCAATATGCAATTTATATTATACAACTTTGAATCACTGTCTTATTATTGATTCCAAATATGCTAAATATTCATCTAATAAATATAACCAGACAATAACTAAAAATTAGTCCAGAACATATTTTTAGAGACTATCCCCAAAATTCAATGTGATTTGGTCATTTTTCATTAGGTACAGACAGTGCCAGATCCAAAGTGAGGCAAGTAAAATAGACACCTCAGGCAAAAATTGTGCGTGAAATGCAGTTGCAATTTCACACAAGCTTAATTATATTTATCTTGACAATATTTCATGCTGTAGAGTTATCTACAAAGACATAAAGGTGTATTTTTCTAACGGATTTTTCTCTCTTCAGTCAATAATGGTTATTGAAGGAGAGAGAAATTAATGCCAATTAATTGATTAACTGATAAATAATTATTGACGGTTTTGTGTTGTTGAAACAAGAAAAAATTAAATTACAGTTCATATTTATTATATCAAATTAGAGTTCATTTTTATTATATCTATTATAAATGAATGTTTTTATAGTATTTTGTTAACTATTTGTTGCTTTGAAAAAACAAATAAAATTTTTTGTATGTTTCTCAATGACTATGTACAGTATCTAAATGTCATTAGATTCATGATTCCGAAGTATTACATATGTTTATATATTAATGTGTGTGAGTGAAGAGGAGAGTGGGTGCCATTTTCTAATGTTGCCTCAGGTCAAGTTGTGCCATGCTATGAAACAGAGAGGTGGCTGCATCAGACAGCACCGTAAGAGGACGGTATAAGCAGTGAAATCAAACATTTAAGGTGCAGCATTTCGAAGATTTGCTTCATACTGAGAAAATCTACTGCACAGCCCTGCCTCAGGTGACAAAATATCTAGATCCAGCATTAGGTGCAGAGATCAATCTTCACACATATACTAATAGATTAAAGTATTACATGGTGAAATGATTTTCATCATGTGATTCTTTTTATATTAATCAATAATATAGATTCCAAGCATTAATTAAATCTGCATTTAATTTATTTTCAAAACTTTAAACAATTACAAAGTTTACCAAATTAAAAAATTTATTGTTACAAATCACCTTTTTTTTTAATGTAAATATATGGGATAATTATATAGTTTTGATATATATGTTACTCATTTCTAATAATAATGATATATCCTCATATAAAAAAAGAAGGCAATTAATATTGTATAATATTGATTAAAATACATAAAACAACTGAATTGTAACATCATCAAATTTTCAGAATAATTCTGAAAATATATCTTCTAAGATCACATTTATTAACTAATGTTAATTTAATTAAATTTAAAAAAAGACCAAAGATAATTTTTATCATCTGTCAGCTATAGCAACTTTGATGATAGGTATGATTCTTAAACATGTTTTTAAAGTAATGCAATATGAACAAAATGCATAACCAAAAGTTTTTCCAATCTTACCTGATGATTTGAATATTTTCTTTCAATTATAATATTGTTTCCATATATATAATATTTTTTCTATATAAATATTTAAATTATATCATTAATTTTTTTGAAGGTTATTTTAAAATTATTCGAGGACAAAATGAATGTGGAATTGAAGATTCAATTGTTGCTGGACTTGCTAAATTGTAAATACAGTATGTAAGCTTTCAAAATAATAAAAGAAGTTTGCAATCTAATAAAATCCTATTTTTAATTTTTATCTGATTCTTGATTTTGTTTTTTCTTTTAATTTAATATGATGATATTTTGAGTTCCAAAAAAAATAAAAATAAATAGTATTATGCATTATCTTTTGAGCTTTTTGTTTTAGTTTGAAATATTTAATACACGATTATATTTAATTTTGGATAAAATTAATATAAGATTAAAGTAAATTACAACATCAAAATAAACTTTATTTATATTAAATAGTAACAGTTATTATTAAATACAAAGTTTAATGAAAGTGAATAAACTTTTAAATACTTATTAATGGATATATTTAATCATATTTTCATACAGATTTAAAATTGAAAATTCTTTCATATGCTGATTGAATGACATAATGCAATTAAAACTTGTAAAAGCAACTTTTTTTATCTATACCAAATAATTTTCCAAACAAGCACTGTTCTTTACTTTTAATGTTAAATAATTGTGTGTGTTGCATGATCAGAGAAAAATTTGTGAGGGTCATGTGTTTCTGTGAAAGACAAAACAGCAGTTAATAGTAACTTACTTATCAATATTACTAGTGAAAAACATCACATATGAGAGACGATGATTAAGAACAATAATAATCATAGTTATCATAAACACAAAGATAACGGGACTGTGCCAGAAACCACATCAAAAATAATTTTTATTCGAGTGACAGTTATGAATTTATGACCCGGGTTATCATTCGGCCAGAATCAACTGTTGTTGGGACACACACAAACCCAACTGGTGTCAGAAATCCTGACATAAGGCATTTAAGGCTCAAATCTGTGCCTGACCATCCTGATGTCCAACCTTTCGGCTTTCTTGGGCCGCATTTGAAGGAAAAAAATTGTCTCGGGCCCCACATAAAAAATATTAATTCTACCGATAGTTGTTAAACAAAAAAGTTAATAAATAATGTTTCCCACTCGTCGTTAACCAAATACGTCGTTATATGATGCCGTCGTTAACCAAGGTACCACTGTATACGTTAAACAAAAGGTAAGAAAAAACTATACATTCTATATAACATTCATATGATAATTATGTCTTCCTTACTACTGTTTCATTAAAAGCGAATTTTTTTTCTTTAACAATATCAACTTCACTTTCTGAACTTTTTCATGCACTTAAAGTTGCTGTATCTTCTGTTCTCTTTGCAAAATCTGTAATCTAACCCACTACCACCAGTTAGAAAACAATCGTTCCTTAACACAACTAAAAAAATTTATGAATAAAAAAGTTTTTCTGATCTTTCACCTTATTCTATCGAAGAATAAAAACTTGTTTTTTATTCAACAACTGAATGTTCGGAACAGAAAATACTCAATTATCGCCAATTAACTCGATTTCAAATCGAAATCGAAAATAGACTCCATATCGTCTCTCTCATGGCCAACTAGTAAAATTGTATTTACGATTAATTTTAGCAAAGTATTTCTCAATGATTGTATTTTATGTGTCTATTGTGTGTCCCCAGTATGGATTTACAGGAATTAATGAAAATGTTTTCTGTTGTAGGAGAATAAACTTAATTTTTTAAATGTGTTAAGTAAGAGCGGTGTTGTAGAAGTACCGTATATAAGTTATAAAAGTTTCGCAATTTTCAAATCGTGTTATAGGAAACTGCATTATGCTAGGAATACCTGTATATCCGAAATATTTGTTCGAATATTAGTTACTTCTAGTTTTATTGTGAGATGATATGAGGAATTTTTTAAATGTGTTAAGTAAGAGCGGTGTTGTAGAAGTACCGTATATAAGTTATAAAGGTTTCGCAATTTTCAAATCGTGTTATAGGAAACTGTATTAAGCTAGGAATACCTGTATATCCGAAATATTTGTTCGTATATTAGTTACTTCTAGTTTTATTGTGAGATGATATGAGATATTTATTGTGAGATGATATTTAGCCGACTCGCATCTCACAATAATTTTATTTGTTTTACAAATAAAATAATTGTGACACAATAAAATAATTTTTCTTTTATTTTTTACTAAATTCATAGCAGAAAAACTGTTCACACACATATTGTAGAAAATAACGATAGAAATTATGCCGCACATATTCTTAATTTGGGAAATTGATTTTCTTTGATAAAAGTTTTATAAAAAAAATATATCAAATTTTTTCTTCAAAAGTATCTTTCAAATCTAAATTACTTTACAAAAGTATTGGGTCACACACAAACCCAACTGGTGTCAGAAATCCTGACTAAGGCATTTAAGGCTCAAATCTGTGCCTGACCATCCTGAAGGCTCCATATAATCTTAATTGGAATCCAGAGGAGCAGAAAATAAAGTTCTTGCACAATACAGATTAATCGACATTGTACTAATTTTTGACTTAAATCAATGTCAATTTTATTAGTCAAAAATTATATCGCCAAGATGTAGTAAAGATTTCAACAGATAATTGGAATGATAATTGAAATATGTTGGGAATTAAGTGATAAATCTATTGTGTTTAAGATAATATTTCATCGACAATAATCTCCAGGTCATTTTTGCTGAGTTCTTTTTATTAGAACAGAGTTGAAATACAAATTTGGAGCATTCACAAATGAAATCATTGTACTCTAATTTTGACTAATTTCATGTTCAATTGAAATCATGACGAAACCTTCCAATCGAGTTTCAGTCATTTTAGAGCATAAATAAGTTTTAATAAGCTTCAGTTTAAAAACTACTCTCACCACTGGCAACAGTTACGGTAATGAAATAACATTCTTCGGGCTACAGCGACATTAGAAAGAAAATTATTTTTCAATATAACGCAGCACATCAATTGGCGACTAAAGTTTTGAAACTAAATGGGAAGTCGTTCTCACTTCCTCACAGAATTCAATGGCATCAATTGAAGAGTGTGATCCCAAAACGCATTCAGTCCATTTTTGTTAATTTTCAGAAGCAAAATATGAATTGAGAAAGTATTAATATTTCATTGGTTCTAGATAATCATTCACAAGTCCATTTTTGTTAATTTTCAGAAGCAAAATATGAATTGAGAAAGTATTTCTTATGTGAAAATTATCTACTACCAGATACTGTATCTGTTTCTAATTCATATACACGCACTTCTCAGTAAAATCTTGAAATCATTAGTTTTTAAATACAGAAATGACTAAAATATAATGGTGTTAATGGAAACTCGCTAAGTCCAAGGACTGAACGTATTTTCAATTACACTCATTGTTCATTAGAGGAAAAACTAAATTTATTTTGATTTAAATATTAAAATACAGTCAATTCTCGGTATTTGAGGATTCCCTATTCACATATTTGCCTATTCCCGAAAATTTATTTGTAACCACAAATACGATTTTCGCGGCACTTTCGCGGATTATCGCTGACCGCCGAAAATACTGTTATAAATGTTACTCTTACTCGTAATCTTAGACTTTTCAGGCAGAATGACAATCTATCATTGCTCACTCCACAGATCGCAGACAGGCCAAAAATGTACGAGTACGTAGGCCTACTCTTAGGGACAGTGCAGGATTTACGTATAAGCTACATAAGCTATAGCTTAGGGCCCCCACTTTTTTGGGGCCCCCAAAAAATCATATTTGGCACTGGTATATAATATCTGGACTTATAAAGGGCTCCATATCTCAAATAGCTTAGGGCCTTATCAAGTCTAAATCCGGCGCTGCTTGGGGAACTTCAAACATTTACTTTTATTACTTCATGGGGAAGTTCTGGAGTCTTTCCCATGAGTACATTATATTCATGGGAATGGACCCAAAAATAGTATATTTAACATTCCAAATTAGGAACTATTAAAATTCAGAAAAATAACTTTCCTTTTTAACAATAGATAAAATGGTCCCAAGAAACTTAAATTTTTAAGGTTACAATTTCATTTCAAGAGCTTCTAACATGAAAATTAATAACCGATATAACAATTTTAAACTTTAATAAACACGAAGAAAAATTCCCACAACAAATTTATTGCCAACAGTAATAGCAGTTTGTTTATTACCGCCCTGCTGGCAGGATTAGGAAAACGCTCTGCTCATGCGCAAAGGACTCCGCGAGTTTTCATCGTTACTGTTCTCTGGACTGAGCAAGTTTTCAAAAACAAAGCAGGATTCAAGTGTCTCGTACACATCGATTATCACGGTTTTGAGAACAAACCGACCTTTAACAACATAGATGACTTCAACAAAAGTATGACCAAAATGTACTGAACGTGTTTTGTGATCACACTCTTCAATTTCTTTCTTTTCTTCAATGTGTTAAAACGCTTTCAAGACTTTTACATTTATTTAAAAGCTCATTTGTCACTACAAATTTTAATTTAGGGATGTTACATATAAAGGAAAAATGTGAGCTGTGACATTTCCATTGCTCAAATCTTGATTATAACTGATTATGTTATTAATAATATTACAACAGGAAACTCTGTATTGAAATTTAATTTTGGGATCCAAAATAAGTTAGGGAAATGACTGACATGGCGAAAGATTTGTGGTCATTGCAGCCAATAATGCGTACGACGACGACCACAAGTTAGCAGCTGTCGTCAATATGGATGTCACATTTAAGTTATATAATGGTGTACAAATATTTTTACAAGTAGTTTATTCTACGTAAAAAGTGGAGCGGGCCACTTTGAGTATATCCAACTATGATCATTGAATAATATTAAATTTTACATCTTTTGATTGTTCTCAATGATATAAAAATGATAAGATTTGGAGCAATAAACCCAGTCAGAAATTTAGCAATAACAATATTCGATACTGCTTAGACCAAGCCTCAAATTTATCAAAGCAATATTCGATATTTCTTAATTTGTTCAGTTACACCATGTGCAACTGAACAAATTAAGAAATATCGAATATTGTTTGAATAAAACTTCAACGTGAAAATACACAAAACGATGCCATACCTTTTACTGAATATTGATGGTTTACATCAATCGAACCTATTACATAAATAATAATCACATGAAATCACTGCAAAAACTTCAGCATCAAAATATTAGTAGTAGGAGGTGCAATTACCCCTTTGCACTCCTTGGCTGCACCAATGATTTGGATGTGTTTAATGCTACATTCTATATAAATCTGTATGAAAAGCACTACAGGAAACAATGACAGATAGTTCTTATACTCATCATCATATATTGTATGTGAAAAGATGATGCTGCAACAGCAGAGTAACAAGGATGAGGTAAAGGAGCATTCGCACTGGCGCAAAGAAGACAAATGCGCAAAGCAAAGCTTCCAATTTGGTAAAAATGTTTTTGAGGATGGCAAAATGTATTTGCCAGGGCACAGAAAAACATAATTATGGTACTAACGCTGCCAAAAGTTTTATTAAATTATGGTGGTAATCAGAGCCGGCTCAACATAAGATCGAGTGGAGCATCCCCTCAGGGCACAGATATTTAACCGTTAAAACTCCATCTCTCCCACCCTCTTTGCATTTTAAAGTTAATTTTCATTTAATAGCAGATTAAAATTAATTATTACTAATAATAATAAAATGCAAATTTATATAAATCAATTGAATTTGTAAGAATAAGATCATTCTGATAAATTCATTCTTGCTGTAAGCGGCTAAGTAATGTTTTACTGTGTTTCAGGAAGCTTTATTATTTTGCATCTATTCCAAACTTTCTCTGGAAACTCCTTATACTACGTTTACACTAGTCAAGTTTAACGTTCACTAGCAAAACCGATGTTCCAGTTGTATCTAAATGTCGCCTTATACTTAAAGCTGAAGTAAATAAATTTAACCGATTGTGTTTTAAATTTAGTTTCGGGGTTATGGGTAGTTAAAAGATTTGCATGAAGATTAAAGTATAAAATGATGAGAAAATACCATGTTGATAAAGACAGGAATATTTACATCAATGATTCTGTTTCTGGTAGCAGATTATTATCTTGAATATCATTGATTTTTTATTGTTATTCACCTTTCATCACTATCGGATCCTGTGGGTCATCACCATTTACACCTGTGGGTGGCAATTATTTTTAGAAAAGATAAATTTAATATCGTTTTATGTATTACATTTCTGTTTTTATTGTTTACCATCAATTGCTTTTCACAAAATATTTCATAGACACGGAATTAAACTAAGAATTTCTTAAGTCAAAATAATGAAAATATTCATATAAACAAAAGCCCCAAAAAAAGCTCATTTAAGAGAAATATAATAGCGCTTTTTCAGAGATCGTGAGCGTTAAAAAAAAATAAAATCGACATTGTACTATAAAGCATCTGTTCTTCGCTGAATAGATGAAATAGGAGGAATGTAACATGACTGCCGGAATTTTTCTATGAATATGCAAATATACAAACAGGAAATCCTAATAAGAAATGAATAGAAAGAAACGCATCCTTCCTGCGTGTGTAAGGGCAGCTTTCGATGAACGTGGTCAATGATTAGTGAGCGCAATGGTAGCGCTTCTGACTCCACGTCAGAAGGTTGCGTGTTCGAGTCACGTCCGGCTCATGGAGAACATTTTTCTCTTTTAAAACTCGTTTATTTTCGGAAAATGATTGATGGCGATTTTAATGCACTTCCCTGCATTCGATATACTTTTGGTGTTAAATATATTTCCGGAGATTCGTGGATGTTTTATTTTTAACAACGTTAAATCTGCTGCAATTGTTTAAAGCACGGATGTCCAACCTTTCGGCTTTCTTGGGCCGCATTTGAAGGAAAAAAATTGTCTCGGGCCCCACATAAAAAATATTAATTCTACCGATAGTTGTTAAACAAAAAAGTTAATAAATAATGTTTCCCACTCGTCGTTAACCAAATACGTCGTTATATGATGCCGTCGTTAACCAAGGTACCACTGTATACGTTAAACAAAAGGTAAGAAAAAACTATACATTCTATATAACATTCATATGATAATTATGTCTTCCTTACTACTGTTTCATTAAAAGCGAATTTTTTTTCTTTAACAATATCAACTTCACTTTCTGAACTTTTTCATGCACTTAAAGTTGCTGTATCTTCTGTTCTCTTTGCAAAATCTGTAATCTAACCCACTACCACCAGTTAGAAAACAATCGTTCCTTAACACAACTAAAAAAATTTATGAATAAAAAAGTTTTTCTGATCTTTCACCTTCTTCTATCGAAGAATAAAAACTTGTTTTTTATTCAACAACTGAATGTTCGGAACAGAAAATACTCAATTATCGCCAATTAACTCGATTTCAAATCGAAATCGAAAATAGACTCCATATCGTCTCTCTCATGGCCAACTAGTAAAATTGTATTTACGATTAATTTTAGCAAAGTATTTCTCAATGATTGTATTTTATGTGTCTATTGTGTGTCCCCAGTATGGATTTACAGGAATTAATGAAAATGTTTTCTGTTGTAGGAGAATAAACTTAATTTTTTAAATGTGTTAAGTAAGAGCGGTGTTGTAGAAGTACCGTATATAAGTTATAAAAGTTTCGCAATTTTCAAATCGTGTTATAGGAAACTGCATTATGCTAGGAATACCTGTATATCCGAAATATTTGTTCGAATATTAGTTACTTCTAGTTTTATTGTGAGATGATATGAGGTATTTATTGTGAGATGATATTTAGCCGACTCGCATCTCACAATAATTTTATTTGTTTTACAAATAAAATAATTGTGACACAATAAAATAATTTTTCTTTTATTTTTTACTAAATTCATAGCAGAAAAACTGTTCACACACATATTGTAGAAAATAACGATAGAAATTATGCCGCACATATTCTTAATTTGGGAAATTGATTTTCTTTGATAAAAGTTTTATAAAAAAAATATATCAAATTTTTTCTTCAAAAGTATCTTTCAAATCTAAATTACTTTACAAAAGTATTAAGCTTATCTCCAATTGAAGTTCATTTAGTGCATTTTATATGTACTGAAAAAGCTGCTGAAAAATACGAATTTCGATTTCACGGTTAATAAATTTTTTGTTTTATTTGTTTATTTTATAATATTTTTTGCTACACCGGGCCGCATGCGGCTCGGAGGCAGTAGGTTGTCCACTTCTGGTTTAAATCAACATTATCGTATTATATGCGATAATTTTTCAGTTATAAATGCGGTATTTTATAGCGGTGTATCGATTCTAATAATGATAACCGAAATTCTGATTACTATAAGCGGAATATTCATAATGCATTATAATATGGATGACTGGGGACTAAATTTTGATAATATTAAACGCTTGATAACAATAACCGCGATTACACTAAGCGGCTTCTACTGTATTTCGAATTATGAGAACGGGGTCTATTGTTTTCGCAAACGAAGTCCTGTGTTTTTATAACGAGAAGTTCGTTTCTATCAGCATTGCTTTACTTCCGGTTGAACTCTGAATGCAGTTTTTTTCTCATTTTTGAAGGAAACCTCTATGTGAAATTCAATTGGAAGAAACTATTTATTTGAGTTTGACATAAAATATGAAATGCAATTCGCTCAGTTATTTATTCCGGAATGCTTAAGAATAATCAGGAATGGCCACAGTGCAATTATCTTTGCGAATAGGAATGCAGAAATGCAAACTGGAAATCCTATTTGATAAGAAATAAATAGAAACATATTCACTCCCGCATGTGTAAGGGCAGTTTTCGGAAACGCGATCAACGATTAGTGAAGGTGACGTGGATGCAGAGCATCGAGGGCCGGTGGCGCAATGGTAGCGCGTCTGACTCCAGATCAGAAGGTTGCGTGTTCGAGTCACGTCCGGCTCAGTAGCGAAGTTTTTCTCTTTTAAAACTCGTTTATTTTCGGAAAATAATTGATGGCGATTTTAATGCATTTCCTTGCATTCGATGTACTTTTGGTGTTAATATTTTTCTCGAGATTCGCGGATGTTTTATTTTTAACAACGATAAATCTTCTGCAATTCTTCCTCTTATGCTACCCCTATGAACGATGTTCGGATCTTTCTGCAACCGACTGTACATGTTAATCAGAGTAAAACTTACGTCTCCGTGTACAAGGTCCACCCTGAGGAGCTCGATGTCCGGGCCCATGTCCGGAGTGGGAAGGGTAGTCGCTGCCCATCGGTTCGCTACCGCCGTAAGGAGACCACCCCCGGGTGCCCCAGGACGGTCTCGTCGGAAAAGGTTAAACCCCCGGAAGGGAGAAGTTCACACCCGGGGTAAGCAAAGTTTCCTGTATTAGAATAATGTCCGCGTTAGAGTACCATTCTGAGTGAACGAGTTGGGATCGGTTTCCACGGATTCCACGAGCATTCCGCTGAAACACTCGGAATGGGGAGCTACCCATCGGGGGATTTGTTTAGTTTAGGAAGCCGTTTACTAAGTTTGACAATGTCCGCCACTGACGAATGCGTGTCTGTCGCGGTGTCCCTTCAGTGAAGACATTATTGTCGGCTGGATGCGCTGCGAACTATCCGAGTCAATGTCCTCGGACATCTCGGATACTCTGTCCCTGGTTTCGTTATTTGCTCCTCTCAGGGGTTGGTTACGCTGAGTCTCATCGCGAGTCGTCTTTTTATCGGGGGACTTGTTTAGTCTAGGAAGCCGTTTACTAAGTTTGACAGTGTCCGCCACTGAAGAATGCGTGTCTGTCGCGGTCTCTCGTCGCGGTATACCTTGCAGTGAAGATATTATTGTCGGCTGGATGAGCTCATTCCCTACTCCCTGCGAACTATCCGAGTCAATGTCGTCGGACATCTCGGATACTCTGTCCCTGGTTTCGTTGTTAGCCCCTCTCAGGGGTTGGTTAAGCTGAGTCTCTCATCGCGAGTCGTCTTTCTTCCCTTCTTGGGGCGTTTGGGCGGTGGTAAGGATGGAGGGCCTAGGGGTTTCTCCTGCTTTTCGTCCGAGTCGTTCGATGAGAGTTGCGCCTGTCGTTTCCGCGGATCATGGTCCGCGTTGGATGTCGCTATTAATGTTGCGATCATGGCCTCCAAATATAGGATGCGGTCTGTGCACGCTTGCAGTTTGGTGCTTAAGAAATTTATCGCTTCGAATAATGTGCACGCTTGCAGTTTGGTGCTTAAGAGGTTTATCGCTTCGAGTAGTGGTTGAGCCGACCCGATGGGTCCTAAGTTATCGGAGGTGAGGGCTGGTCCGTCAATGGGACGCGTGGGCGCTGGCGCGCTGTGGCCCGATTTAGATGCCACCGTCGCGTAAGACTTTCGTCTGGGTGTCGGAGGCGGCGCCGACGGCCGTTGAGGGTTCGGTTGGAGTACTCGGACATCTCGGATACTCTGTCCCTGGTTTCGTTGTTTGCCCCTCTCAGGGGTTGGTTATGCTGAGTCTCATCGCGAGTCGTCTTTCTCCCCTTCTTGGGGCGGTGGTAAGGATTTTTTGGGCGGTGGTAAGGATGGAGGGCCTAGGGGTTTTTCCTGCTTTTCGTCCGAGTCGTTCGATGAGAGTTGCGCCTGTCGTTTCCGCGGATCATGGTCCGCGTTGGATGTCGCTATTAATGTTGCGATCATGGCCTCCAAATGTAGGATGCGGTCTGTGCACGCTTGCAGTTTGGTGCTTAAGAGGTTTATCGCTTCGAGTAGTGGTTGAGCCGACCCGATGGGTCCTAAGTTATCGGAGGTGAGGGCTGGTCCGTCAATGAGACGCGTGGGCGCTGGCGCGCTGTGGCCCGATTTAGATGCCACCGTCGCATAAGACTTTCGTCTGGGTGTCGGAGACGGCGCCGACGGCCGTTGAGGGTCTGGTTGGAGTGCGCTGCGACGCAACCGATCAGCCTCCTCGCGCACGCGAGGACACTTTGGGTCGTTCGCCAGATGGTTTCCTCCGCACCTACAGCAGCAAGGGATCGTTGTCGAGCAGCCTGTGGTTTCGTGTCGGCTCCCGCAGCGCCCACAAAGCAGTGAGCCTCTACAGTTTTTGGCCGTGTGTCCAAAAGCCTAGCACGTGGTACATGCACGTGGCCTCGGGATAAAGAGTGTACATGGATAGCCGCTGACTATTTGCGCTAGCGCATTTTTTCGTCCGCGCGGAGTAAGTGGAAATAGGCCTTGAGAGTCCGTTGGGCGGCGGTAAGGATGGAGGGCCTAGGGGTTTCTCCTGCTTTTCGTCCGAGTCGTTCGTTGAGAGTTGCGCCTGTCGTTTCCGCGGATCATGGTCCGCGTTGAATGTCGCTATTAATGTTGCGATTCATGGCCTCCAAATGTAGGATGCGGTCTGTGCACGCTTGCAGTTTGGTGCTTAAGAGGTTTATCGCTTCGAGTAGTGGTTGAGCCGACCCGATGGGTCCTAAGTTATCGGGGGTGAGGGCTGGTCCGTCAATGAGACGCGTGGGCGCCGGCGCGCTATGGCCCGATTTAGATGCCACCGTCGCGTAAGACTCTCGTCTGGGTGTCGGACGCGGCGCCGACGGCCGTTGAGGGTCCGGTCGGAGTGCGCTGCGACGCAACCGATCAGCCTCCTCACGCACGCGAGGACACTTTGGGTCGTTCGCCAGATGGTTTCCTCCGCACTTACAGCAGCGAGGGATCATTGTCGAGCAGCCTGTGGTTTCGTGTCGGCCCCCGCAGCGCCCACAAAGCAGTGAGCCTCTACAGTTTTTGGCCGTGTGTCCAAAAGCCTGGCACGTGATACATGCACGTGGCCTCGGGATAAAGAGTGTGCATGGATACTGACGGAAACAAACCATTACGTAACCGATCAGCCTCCTCGCGCACGCGAGGACACTTTGGGTCGTTCGCCAGATGGTTTCCTCCGCACCTACAGCAGCAAGGGATCGTTGTCGAGCAGCCTGCGGTTTCGTGTCGGCCCCCGCAGCGCCCACAAAGCAGTGAGCCTCTACAGTTTTTGCCCGTGTGTCCAAAAGCCTGGCACGTGGTACATGCGCATGGCCTCGGGATAAAGAGTGTACATGGATATCGACGGAAACAAACCCTACCGATCAGCCTCCTCGCGCACGCGAGGACACTTTGGGTCGTTTGCCAGATGGTTTCCTCTGCATCTACAGCAGCAAGGGATCGTTGTCGAGCAGCCTACGGTTTCGTGTCGGACCCGGCAGCGCCCACAAAGCAGTGAGCCTCTACAGTTTTTGGCCGTGTGTCCAAAAGCCTGGCACGTGGTACATGCACGTGGCCTCGGGATAAAGAGTGGACATGGATATCGACGGAAACAAACCGTTACGTGAGTTAAATCAATTCTGCCCACCAGGGATAGGAGGACAGTGCGGCTTTGTCCCGCCTCCCGTCGACGATACGGGTAAAGCGACGGACCTCAGAGATTCGTAGCGAGTCGTCCTGAATCGCCGCTAGTATTTCGTCCGCGGAGATGGTCTCGTCCACATCCCGGATGAGAAAGTCTGTGGTAATGCAGTCCGGCGCCAATCTGGGGATCACCGGTAGGGCGCCGAGGCGCGTGAGGGAAAGGGCCTCCTTGGCACAACCGAAATGGGCGGTTTTCAGTAGGAGGGCCCCTGCGCGCGTATAACGAACGTCTATTAAGTTAGAATGGTTCGATATGGCTGACCGTAAATGAACTGAAAGGTCGCTCGGTTTCAGTTTCAGGAGAAGTTGTGCTCCGGGACCTGAGAGAAAAATAGCGAACGGCCGTGGGCGGAAGTGGATGGACTGACAATAGTCCACCTTATCCACGTCCGTCCACCCGCCTGTTGCCCTATCCAACGAAACCTCGGCGAGGGCTCCCTCCGTGCAGGGGGACTGTTTTTCTTCCACCCTGGGTGGAAAAGAGCTAAACGGCGCCGGTGAATACGTAAGGACCCCTAAACACCCACCAAATACCTGTACCCGAGGAATCACAAGTAGAACGGGCAGACTTCAACAAGACCTTCAACAAAACCTGCACTGAGAATGACACATGGGTTTGAAGAGACAAATCGTCTGTCCACTAATACACTCGCTAACCACAAAAATTCGGTGGAACAGATTCTAAAACTTCTACGAATTATATAACAAATTATTATGTGGCGCCATTTTTAGGGTACAGCGCTACCTGCGGATTTTCTCTTTTTAGAGGAACTACAATTTTAATTTAATTTGTATTCATTAGTTTTTAATAAGTAATTAATTATGACAAAAATTATCTCCCTTATATCCGAATTTCCTTTATAACCGATTCCCTAATAACCAGCTTCGACTGTATTAAAACAGTATGGTATAATTTAATTATTGTTTGATCATATGAGTAAATTCACGAAAATTTACTGTTTACTAAACTTTTTAAGTATATTTAATTATTAGCTACCTCCTAATTATAGGAGATTTATGTTTGCAATATTTCACGAATGTTTATTATTAATCATTAATAACGATGTCAATAAAATCATTTGCACAGCTTTCAATCTACAATATGTTTTTTTTAGATAAATTTAAAATATTGCTCCATTTGTCTTCCATTATTTTATTTTATTTAATGTTAACTAAATTCCCGTTGAGAATATAAATTACAAATTCCAGGTATCATAATATTAATATTTTCGTATGCAGGTTCTTCCGTCTTGCCATCTTCTTCGTAGTGTTGGGGCTGATACTGAGATTCTCCGTGAAATGTCATGATATTGATGACCCCGACAACTACTATACAGCTGCTGTGTACGAACATATGGCGAAAGGTGATTATAAAAACGACACGACTAAACAATACGTGATGAAAAACTTAGCTGCTTACGATAGAGAAGCATCGACTGCCAGCCAACACGTAAGCAAAAAAATCGATATTTCACTTCAATTATTATTTTTTCTTTTTTCGATAATTTAAATTTTAATTACATATCAGAAAGCCGATATCGTGATTTTTCCTGAATACGGAATCTTTCCACTCGCCGCGAGAGAAGCCATTTTAGACGATGCTCAATACGTTCCTGATCCAAAAAGTGAGCAGTGGAATCCTTGTGAAGAACCAGAAAAATATGAAAATTCCTACATCTTGGCTAATCTGAGCTGCATGGCCAAACGGAATAATATCGTATTACTGGCTAATATCTTATCAAAAACGCCTTGCAATGCAACTATAGATTCCAAGTGTCCAAACGACATGTTTTATGTGTACAATACCAACGTTGCTTTCAACAGGAGCGGGTTGCTGATAGCAAGATATAGAAAGACTCATTTATTTTACGAAGATGGCTTAAACGTTCTCCCACAACCTGAATTTATCATATTTGAGACTGAATTTGCCACCATTGGTACTTTCACATGTTTCGATATCGTCTGGAAGGAATCGGTACAGATAGTTGAGAAGTATAAACCAGATACAGTTATCTTTTCCACTATGTGGATGGAATATGTCGAACCTAGAATGAATGTCATCTAAACTCAACAATCTTGGGCCATCAGGAACAATATTACTCTTCTAGCTATGAACAGGCAGCAACCAAACATCGCTGCATTAGGAAGTGGAGTGTTTTTTGGTACTATTAGAATTGGTAATTACGTATATAAGGCCGATGGCCAATCAAGATTATTGTTATCTAAAGTGCCAAAAAGGGATGTTAATCCACATCATAATGTTACTGTCCCGATCATTATCGAGTTCCACGACTTTGCACCTGGAGAATCCGATAACAATCTAACTTCTGGAGTTTGCTCAAGGAAAATTCTCGGAGAACCGAAAACTTTAATGATTTCAGATGCCGCGATTTCAATCTAGCTAATTTTACATTAATCAAAGTGGAAATAGAAAATGGCGTAGAAGCGTGCAACAACGGACTATGCTGTCAATTCCGATATAGAGAATCCGATAACAATCTAACTTCTGGAGTTTGCTCAAGGAAAATTCTCGGAGAACCGACAAACTTTAATGATTTAGATGCCGCGATTTCAATCTAGCTAATTTTACTTTAATCAAAGTCGAAGTAGAAAATGGCGTCGAAGCGTGCAACAACGGACTGTGTTGTCAAGTTCGTTACAAAGCCCAGTTAGGAGATGAAGACTATTATCTGGCAGTTATCAACGGCACTTATTTATTTGCTCAACGATACACGTGGTGTTTGGAAGCTTGTTTCTTACTCCGTTGCGATCCTTTTGAAAGGAAAACCCTGTATAACCTTTCCCACAAAATCCGACACAGTTTTCGAAGAACTGGAGATGGAAGCTAATTTTTCCACTACGTATGTGTATCCCAGTATTTCTATTAGCGGAGATCAGTTAGCACGCAAAGAAAACTGGGTGTATAATCATGATAGACTGTACTTCAAAACGAAAACGGATAAACTTCTTATTGCTAATTTGTATGGAAGACCGTACGACAGAGATCCGAAAAAATAAATGTCGTAAATTGCAGTTTTCATGGTTAAAACGAAAAACTTATTATATAAATAAGAATAAATGATACATATTCTTATTATTTACAAGAACATTATTTTTATGTTTCTTTAAGTTTCAACGAATTGCTGAAACTTTAATTTTTAATTGTTATGGATAGATAAGCAAAATCATTTTTGGAACTTTCCAAAGATGCAAAATTAAATAACGCTTTTCTATCACAGCTCACCATGATAATCTGAAAACTGTGTGATATCTGATTATTTTAACTTCGCTAGAGAATTTAAATATAATCAGATTACTCCGTTAATGTGTAAGTTAGGTTCAACAAGAGGAAATAAATAATGACTGGTTGCATTGTTTACTAAATTCGCTGGGCGAAGTTTTAAATGCAAAAAGTAATATACATTTTACAGGTGCATACATCTTCAAATTTGTTTTTATATGATCGAATACAAGTTACCAACTTAAAATGGAAGATATAGATGAATAGTTATATTGTATATATATATATTTTTTAATTTTATTTAAAATTTTCATGACTGCCTCAATACTTTTTACTCGAATGTGATACTACAGGGCTAATTCTTTCATTAGTTTAAATGCACAAAATAATTCAATGGAAATTAAATGAATTCTGTGTTAATTTTATAAAAAAAAAAATGATAAAATAATTTCCAAATTTCTATACATCCTAGCATGTGTAAAATTAATTTTCAACTGTATTAAATGTAAAGTTAATGACTGTAAATAAATTTTAAATATGGTGTACACTATAAGGCGGAGTGGGATAAGTGCAGAGCGGTTTTTACAAAGTTGGACTTTAAACGCGGGTAAAATTATAAGGCGGAGTGGGATAAGTGCAGAGCGGTTTTTACAAAGTTGGACTTTAAACGGGGGTATTTTAACCGATCGTATAAATATTTGGCAGAGTCGTTAACAATCACATTCCATAGCTATTATCGTATAATTCATCCTTGAAAGTTTTATATTTGCGACAAAATCTTACAAAATGTCGGCTACCTCGCACTTAACCCGAAACGAGGTAAGAGCGTTCGTGTGAGTTAAAAAAGCTTTGAAGTTTACTTACGCACCCTAATTGGCACCAGCAGAATTAGGAACAAATTTACTATAAAACGCTTTTTTATTGCATTAAGATAGGGTGTTTCGTTTTAGAGTTATTCTTTGTTAAAGAAAAAAGGATCGAACTCTTGAAATGTGAGAGGACAACTCCGTCCTACCGATTTCGATCGGCTTTAACCTACAGGTTGTGGGCCATCAAAAAGTGACTCGTGTAAAAGGATTTAGGTCACTATGCCTTCGTTTTAAAAAAAAAAAATCGAGGTCAAATGTCATCACGCCGCTTATATACCTAAAAAATTGCATACCTTTTAACCAATCGATCGGCTTTAACCTACAGGTTGTGGGCCATCAAAAAGTGACTCGTGTAAAAGGATTTTGGTCACTATGCCTTCGTTTCTTTTAAAAAAATCGAGGTTAAATGTCATCACGCCGCTTATATGCCTAAAAAATTGCATCCCTTTCAACCAATTACGCCACCGCTTTGGTTGAAAGGGATGCAATTTTTAGGTATATAAGCGGCGTGATGACATTTAACCACTACGCCGCCGCTTTGGTTGAAAGGGATGCAATTTTTTAGGTATATAAGCGGCGTGATGACATTTAACCACTACGCCGCCGCTTTGGTTGAAAGGGATTAATTTTTTAGGTATATAAGCGGCGTGATGACATTTAACAACTACTCCGCCGCTTTGGATGAAAGGGATGCAATTTTTTAGGTATATAAGCGGCGTGATGACATTTAACCACTACGCCGCCGCTTTGGTTGAAAGGGATGCAATTTTTTAGGTATATAAGCGGCGTGATGACATTTAACCACTACACCGCCGCTTTGGTTGAAAGGGATGCAATTTTTTAGGTATATAAGCGCGTGATGACATTTGACCTCGATTTTTTTTTAAAAAAACGAAGGCATAGTGACCTAAACCCTTTTACACGAGTTACTTTTCGATGACCCCAACCTGTATATTAAAGCCGGTTTCTATCGGCTTAAACATACAGGCAGAGAGGACGGATGTTGTTTCCTCCCCTTGTTAAATGTGAGAGGTGGTACAGTGAAATATGACAAAATGCTTTTTATCAAATGAAAATTGGTATATACGAAAATTTTAATGATATCTTTGCATTTATCAATCGTGATCTCGGACAACGTTCGCATTCCGTTCACTTCTTTTGATTAATTGCCCCTGTTGGTTTTTCTGACGTAGCTGCGAACGGTGTTATATGCTAGAAAAAGAAGTTAATAAACAAATTAATTTGTAGAATACGAAAAAATAAAATTGAACGTGTTATAAGGTCAGAGCAACCTAATACGCACTTACTCCAAGGTGTTGATCTGCACCAGGTAACAATAATTACAGGGCAAGAGCTTACCAGGGTTTTTTCTCAATAAATTTTGAAATGCCAAAAAATATTGTTTATTTAATATAAACTTTAATCATACTTACCAAAAAACTTCATACTTACCAAAAAATAGCTCCTAATATGAAGTTATCTTAAGAATTATTCCACTTTTAAGATACTGTCAAAGTCGTGTGTGCTGTTCGGACGCGACGCTTTTGCAAAAGTTGATGTAAATATTGGAATTGCATCATTCATCGTGCGTTATCTATGTCGATAGATTGATATTAATCTGTAGTAGAATACTACAATATCAAATAGCAAAATTTCCCTTATCTTATAATAAAAAATTCCGATAATATACTTTCCCCCATTCTGCCTTATGCATGTTTTCATTTTCTTTAGAACTAGAATTATAAAAACTAAATGACAAAAATCTTTAAAATTTACAGTATTTTGTTTATAAATGCAGAATTATTTTGCCAATTTATTCATTGCACAACTTACATTTAAAAATTCAAACAAATGAATTCGACTTATTACACCAATTAACGCAAAAATATTTATTTATATAAAAACAATTGTTGAGAAATTTAATCTGTAAATAGAACCGCAACAACATAGCTGCAACGAAAATTAGAAGTCATTTAATAAATAACAATTTATAGATTATTTTTATATTAAATAAGACTATTAGGTAAACAACAAACTCACTCGTGTTTTCATTTATTGTTTCCGATAATATTTTCACAACTTGGAACGTCTGGATACTGAAAAAGTTAATTGTTAAGATTTTTTTTCGAGGTTAAAAACACATATTTTCGAATTTTTTAACAATTTATACTCACGAAGAAGACTGGAAATGTACTCCAACACGCGTCAAAAACGAAGTTAAATGCATCATTCTAAGGGGAAATATTGAAATGTTTGTTTAATTTACATAACTATGAAAAACTCTACTGATTTACAGAATCACGTTTTGACTTCGGTTTCCAATAAACTGAAGGTGAAAGTTACCATTCTACGATTGGCATGGCACAAGTGCATAATGAAATCGGTAAACGACTGTTCTTTGGTACATTCCACCAAGGGCCAAATCTATATAAGATTTAAATTAATTAATTTAATTATTGTTATGCGTTAAAGTAATGCATAAATATGAAAGATACTCACTCTTTTTTTCTGTTTAATCGGCATTCGGTCGTCTACGCAGTTCAAAAATGTTATTTGATCTTCTTCGGAAAGATCTACAAAAAAAAAAAAAATTAAAAAATGCTCTTTAGATTTATTAAATTATAAATTAAAGCGATTAAAATTCATACCACAAACTTGAAAAAAGTTAAATGCGTTGGAAATCATTGTTCCCAGCAGGAGAAGAACGAACTTTATATTCTTCATGTTTGGCTTATGAGCAAATTTGAGCAAGAAAAATTAAAATCTAGGAATGATTACATTAATTAAAAAACAAGTTTATATCAAATGGTTTCGAAATAATCAGAAAACGAGGTTAAATGAAAGGGAAATTAATATTCAATAATATTTATTTGATGTAATATCCTTGAGTCTATTTTTGAGATAATTCTTTTACAATGAATATATTGAAAAATATTTATTCAAGGAAAGATGCTGTTAAGATACAAAACCGGGTACTCAGCTTGATTTCCGCGTACTCAGCTTGATTTAAACAGGAAGTTCGGAAATTAATTTGTTTATTTTGGAATGATTAAAGTTAAGGGGTTAAAATGTATGTGAACAAAATCACCTTCGATGGGATGTTGATTTCCGCGTACTCAGCTTGATTTAAACAGGAAGTTCGGAAATTAATTTGTTTATTTTAGAATGATTAAAGTTAAGGGGTTAAAATGTATGTGAACAAAATCATCTTCGATGGGATCACCTTTCTGTTGAATCTTATAAAGTTCTAATAAATAGTTTTATAGTTATTACATGGAGTCTCAGAAAATAATATGTCCGCCATTTTTGAAAAATATAAATCTACAGAATCAATTTAATTCTTTTAAAATTTATCATTACTATCTCCCTCTGTTAAGAGTTGTTTAATATGCCATCGAGATCATCTTGAATGATATGACTATCATGAAAATTTTATAAAAATTCAATGAATAGTTCAGGTGATATCCAGAGAGTGATTCAGAATTTTGAACTTTCGCCATTTTTATAAATGATTAAAATTATAGCATGAAATTATGAGCGTCGCTATAATCTTTAATGGTAGAACATCACTGCCAAGTTATATGAAAATATTTGATTAGTTCAAATGCTATTAGTGATGACATCACAGTATAGCGATCTTATTAGACTCACTTTCCTTCATGAAATTAGGCTAAAGATGACGCATTTAATCTTACATAAAGGAATTATATGACTCAATTTCATCAGTATAATATACTGGTGAAATTGAGTCATATAATAGTTTTATCTTATATCTCTCTACCGCTTTACGCGTGATTTACGGTGATATATTACGCATCACAGCATACCCAATGTCTTAGGCATTGGTCGAACTGAACTTGGATTATTTTTAAGGAAAATTTTGAAGGTTATTTTCAATTAAGCGGCCATGTCACATATAGGATTTACTGGTATTTGGCGGCGGCCATTTTTAGAGCCCAACACAGGCTAGCCAATATCTATGATAAGTCAATCAGAAAGTTGAAAGATGATACTCAAAGAGTTTTTTTTAATGATACGGCGACCACCGAGATCTACACTCTTTCCCTACACGACGCTCTTCCGATCTAGATCTCTTCTGAAAACATGAAATGTGGCACTAGACTTGGCCCATATTTTAAAGGTGGTAACAGTATCAGTATCCAACTGGCCAACGGAACATTTGAAAACTTATTAAAAGTCTTTCTTTCAAGAAAAAGGTTCGTTTTTCTTTTATATTTAAATATTATATGGTCGTCGATGGTCGCGGCTAAGCTGGACGGACAGTAAACGGTACGATATACTGTACTGTTTTGTGATACAGTTTTTTGGAAATGTTTAAATTTGAATGCTAACTATGAAATGTACTGTATTTTATTAAATTTAATAAATATGGAGTTCATTTACATTTCTATATCACACGTGTTTTCGATAAACCGCCAACCCCGATTAGCCGTCAAAATCGTTCCCAAACGAATGATAGCATCTTATAGGGGTTTGAATATAATTATATCGTTACAGTTCGCTTTACTTAAAACGCTTTATTTGGGAAGTTCAGGATTATTTCGATTAAAAATATCTTTTGTAGTATAATTTATTGTTCTAATTCATAACTTAAGTATCACTGTAAACAGGAAATCGCTTAAGATAATTTTTTAACTTTTCATCACAAAATGATATTAATATCCACAACAAAATATTGGAAACAATTATTTTCAAAATAATAAATATTCATTTTGTGATATAAATTCGGTTGAACTATTTATTTTTTTATATTCCTAATAATTTTCGCAAGAAAGGAGAAAAGAAATTTAACATTTGTCAGGATACAGAGATTTATATGCTAGAGTTCTTTATAGTAGAAATAATATGGAACTATTCATGAGGTAAATTTATTATAATCAACATAAAATTTAATGAAAATTTTATATCAAATAAAATTTTAATATTATAACAAATATAAAAACAATAAATGCAGTATAATAATTTATAATATTTTCATAATCTGAAACAAGCCGTATGGTCGCGAATGGCTACTGTCTCCATGTTTAGATCAGTATATCGCATAGATATACCACATGAATGTGATCGAAGCGATCTCCGCGGATCACATGGAGAAGAGGTCGAAATATTTCGAACAGGTCTGAATATGGCGGAACTTCCGGTAAACTGATCAAATCGGTCTACGAAGTATTCTTTACCGGTACTTCGAACACGGCCTAAATCTCGGCGGTTGTAGTCTACATGATTAGAACACCGCAATAAATTTATTTATTTAATTCTGTTATATTACGATTTTCCGTCATCTAATTGTTATATTTTAAATTCGTTCGTAATTTTATTTATTATTGTATTTTTTACAAAATTTATGCAATTTTGTAAAATATAATTTTTCTTTTTGTGAAAAATAAATTTTAATTCTTACCATAAATTTTTAAATACATGTACCTATAAATATTCCTCAGTGATTTGAAGTACTGGGTGTTTCAAAATGAATATCGGGGTTTTGAGGTTTCGTAGTATTTATTACATTTAACTTACAGTTATAAATAATACATCAAATGAAAAAGCAACTCAAACAGTTTTGTTGGTATATCTGTGCGCATGCTCATGCACTGTTTCCTGGATCGTGTCATCATCAGTAATGAATCGACATTTCACCTAGTGGACATGTGAACACTCATAATGTGCACATCTGGGGGTCAGCAAATCCCCAGGAGATGGTACAGTTGTAACGAGACTCCCCTAAATTGAAAGTTTCTGTGCTATATCCCGGCGAAAAGTTTATGGGCCTTTCTTTTTCGGTGAAGCAACTGTAACTGGTGTTTCTTATCTTGATGCGCTAGAACTATGGCTCTTTCCTCAATTGGAAGAAGCTGAATCAGAGAACTTTATTTGGCTGTAAGATGGTGCGCTGCCTCACTGGCATAACTCAGTACGCGATTGGTTAAACGTCGTTGTATCCGAGCGCTGGATTGGCCACAAGGGGCCGAATGACAGCTTGTTTCGCATGGCCTCCACGTTCACCCGATCTGACACCGTGGGATTTTTACCTTTGGGGATTCATAAAGGATAATGTGTATGTGCCTCCGCTACCAGCTAACCTACCCGAGTTAAGAAACAGGATTGAAGCAGTTGTTGCAACAATTACTCCAGACACACTGATCAAAGTTTGGGAAGAACTCGCCTATGAACTCGATGTGTGCCGTGTGACGAAAGATGTTCACATTGAACACTTATAGGGGAAAAACTGTTTGAATTGCTTTTTCATTTGATGTATTATTTATAACTGTAAGTTAAATGTAATAAATACTACGAAGCCTCAAAACCCCGATATTCATTTTGAAACACCCTGTACATGTAATGCAATATAGATATGTTTTGAGAGAAGAGAAAAAATACATGTTTATAATTTTGATATTTTACAGGATTACATTATAATTATTTTCCAGTTGGTTTTTTAGTTTGATTAGTGCGGTTTTGATATATGCGGTGTATTGAGAAGATTTATTAACCGCACTAATCAAGGGATTCCTGTATTCTAATGCATAGAACAAGTGTCATTATTATAAAAAAAAGGCATAAAATGCTTTTCTCAGACTTTCTCCACTCATATCAGGAACGTAATAAATGTTGATTAAAAGAAACAGTCATTAACACAAATTGATAAATGAATACTATATTATCATCAGATTTCCAATTACAGTAAGATCCCGCTTAACGCGGGGGATACGTTCCAAAAAAAACAAGCGCTAAACGATACAGCGTTAAACGAAGTCATCTTAACATGTAAATAATGGGAATAGGTGAGTAAAACGGGACAGTGAATAAAAAATATACATACTTTTTTTTATTTTGTAACACTATTACTATTGTATTACATTAATTATAGATATTTTTATTGCTAATATCGATTTGCATTCATAAATCATTCATGAAAATCAAAAATATTCAAGTAAATTATTTGTTTGTGACGAGGAAGGTTCTTCCTCATTTGATAATTTTTGATTTTTGTTAAGAATCATCTAATGAAAAATCGTTTCATTCACGACACTTCGTCTCGCCTTTGAACTTCTATCAAAATTTGGATCATTTTGTGAAAACTGAAACATAATTTCCGTAATAGCGGCTAAACTTTAACTGTAAAATAACGTTGATGAACGATCATAAATATGAACTGTATCGCAGCAGACTTTCGTATTTACTGCACTGAACTGATATCAAACACATTGCGAAACGGCATAGGAGTATCGAAGCAATAAATTAGTGCGATTTCGGATTTATGTGAGTATAACGATTGAAAAAACGCGCCAAAGTGAAATCAATAAAAAATATAGAATTCGAAAAAACCGCGTTTTATTGAAACAACGATAAGCGGGGTCTTACTGTATTAAAACCACGACGAAAATGTCGAAAACGTCCACGAAACCGTTGAAAACGTGTCAGTGTTTCTCTATATTCTTCTTGATTTGCATTTATTTTAATTTAAACTCTAATGGAAAAAAAAAAAAAAACAAAAATAAGAGACATTGTAAAAATTTCATACTTAAATCCTAATTTCTGTTATTATTCAAGAACCTTATCTAAAATTCTTTTTCGATCTACTTCGTAAGAAAATGTATCAGATTGAGTATATTCTCAACTTTTTCCTATTGCTTTTATTCTTCGACTTATTTGCATATATCGAATCTGGAGCGGGTTAATAAATTGCCTCAATCTTATAACTTTAAAAATATATAGAATACCATATTGACTTTCTAACTATTTAAAAGGCACAGAGTCATTTTCTGTCGGTTCTATACATTTTTTTTTTCCTTTTTTACATCCACACTTAAATTTATTACTGCTGTCATTTTTTCTTAATGCTTTATCCTGATCTCTAATATCATCTTCTGTAAGCTTTTGTGACATCAGATAAAAACTGAGAATAATTCGAGAATGTTCACTGGTAACGAATATAACCGAGTTTTTCTCGGTTCGTGTGAATGGGATATATATATTACGGTAAAAGTGATTAATTGGTGATTATGGATAATCGCCGGTTATTATGCAAAATCACCATCATCTTGGAAAGTTTGATAAATTTCACTAAATATCTTACTTTTATCGGCGATTTTACATAACTCTCAAATGAAGTTGGTAAATTTGATAAATATGCCAGAATTTCTCATTTTTTCCGGCGATTATGTATAATTTCCAAATGAATTTGGAAGTTTGACAAATATCGCTGAATATATTACTTTTAAAGCAATTTTTCCTTAATTTCCAAAATATAGTTCATAAATTTGATAAATATGAAATTTCCCACCGTTTCACTTTTACAATACCCTCTTAGCACTCATTCATCTTTAACTTCGATTATCTCTAGCCGTTTAAGTACGTTTTCAATGTCATTTTCCACATCCTCCAGGTCAAATCCGCGTCTCTTTTTCAAAGATGTTTCCCAGAATCTTCTTGAAGATACGAATCTGGATGTACATTTCTACGTTTAGGGGCAAATCAATAGCTCGGATATGATTTTTGTGGTAAGTTGTTGCAATACCATCCCAAGTCATCACATAGGACAGGAATGGGCAGATTCCCCTATCCCTGCCCTATGTGATGACTTAGGGTGTCTCTCTTGTAAGGGCCATATTTAAAAAGTTCGAACTGACGTGGACCGCGCACAAGTGGAAAAAAAAACAAAATGCCGGTAAATCACAATTATTTATTCATATATGATTATAATTAACATAGGCATACTTAATGTGACTTCTGAAACTGATGTGAACGTTAATATATATCCGAAATATTTCAATGAATATTAGTCACAGATGGTTTCCAATTATTTTTGAGATGCGAGTCTGTTAATCGATTTCTAATTTTATTTTTTATTAAACCTATTTCGGAAAAAAAAAAAAAAAAATGTAGGATCTCAGACAGACGTTTTTTTTTTCTTTCAATGGAATCCGAAACTACGACGTCACACCGCTCGCAGGTGTCAAGTATATAACACAAACAAACAAAAGAATCAGACTTTTTTTTAAATATATATAATAATATTTGGCAAACTGTAAAAATATAATTCCACGTAATATTCTGAGTAGTTTAATTTTGAATTTTCTTTATTTATTCATTAAAACTGGACCAAATTTACAAATTGATTTAAAGTTTTTACTTAGGGAAAAAATATTGTTTAGTTAATTTTTTTTGCAATAATTTTTTAAAAATATATTTAAATATATAAAATAGTTTTTTCGATGTTTGTGAAATTATAATATCGTTCATGATTTAAACATATAAAATTGTAAAAATAATATTGAAATTTTTCTGTTATGGTCGGTTGTTGTTTCAAAAATATAGATCTTCATTGTAGCTTCAATTGTATCAAACTATATTAAAACAACATATCTGTTGATTGTGATTATTTTGTCTTTTTCAAATATTTAATGACATTATTAATCTCTAAAATAATTAATTTATAATAAACAGAATTGAGAAATTGATGAAAAATACTTCATAATGTTGATGAATCTTGAAAGATTAGACAAAATTATTTCGCTAACTAATTAACTTCTCTTTTTACTGTTAAAGCAAAAACATATTTCAAGAGCTACTTTAGATAATTGATATTTATTGATTTCTTACAAAAAACATAATATAGTAAATCCCCGATTTCCGTGATTTCGAGTTCTGCAGTTTCAGCGATATACGGATGTGTCTTTTCATGCGAGTTGGATTTCTATAAAACCCGAATAAAAAAGTCATCAAACAATATTTTTTTACAAAAGTATCACTCATGGACTTAAATGTCCGCATCTATTCTCACAGTAAATTCATTAATTTCATCTAGTTATTCCGTTTATCAACGCGCCTCTTCGCATATTCGAATTAAAGATTATTGGATTGCGGGTCACAATTTACATGCAATTTTTCCGAAACGAATTAACCGTATAAATAGAGGAATTATATATACTATATTTTGTAGTCAATAATGCTTGCATAAAATTTTTATTGTTTATTAAAAGTAAAAATAATATATACATAAAAGGCGTTACTGTATTTCATACGAGTAATTTTCTTTAGAATAGCGTGTAATTTTATTTTTTAAATTATTATTTTTATAGTCTTTTTTCATAAAGATAACGCGTTCATTATTTATCAATAAATACAGTAATGAAATTTTAACACTTTTCTGAAGGCATATTATAGGCCATATTCTTTTTTCATAAAGATAACGCGTTCATTATTTATCAATAAATACAGTAATGAAATCTTAACACTTTTCTGAAGGCATATTATATATTATAATGAAATTCATCAAGTAAAAGAAGAGTAAGTTCCTTCCTCAATTGAAAGATAAATCTTATGCACTTTCTTTCAAAAATTGATTGAGAAAATTTGACAAAAAGTATTTGATTAAGTTTATCAATCAGTTAAATAAACTATTGAATAATATCTAAATTTAATTTATACCTTTATAATTTGAGATAGAGAATATTACCAATTTATGAAAATATTATGTAAATATATATATATATACTGTATATATAAATCAAACATAACATTGATTGCTTAGTTTATTAAAATTATTACTGGTATTGGATTATATATATTTCCATAAATCAGTAATATTCCTTATCATCACAAACTATAAATATACTGGTATAAATTAAATTTAGATACTATTCAACTCTCTATTTAATTTTTCAAGCTTGTGCTGATCACAAACTGTTTGTAAAATTATTATTTTAAAATTATAAAATTATCAACTTGAAAACTTTTCTATTAAGACCATTGCCCAATATTATTTTTAATGTAGTATATATTAAGTTATGATGGCCAAGAAAACAGAAGAAAAAAAATTCCCTTTGCTTCAATTTAATCAATTCTGAGACCTCAAAAGACATTAAATTTTTAATGAATTCTATTAGACAAAATTTTTTATCTGTATTATCTTCTTTCTACTTTTTAAGGCAATAAGAGGGACACAAACACGTTAAGGAAGCTTTCTGATTGATAAAAAAAATTTTTATTTCAACTTTTACTTTAAATAATTGAATTATTTGCAGTAATTTTTCAAATAATACTTCCTAAATTACATTTTTCCAATACTTAACAAATTGATAAAGGACATCAATTGGAAAAATTGTTTCTTTTAACGAACTCTGACGAGAACAAATGGGAAAAGTCAGAAGCCAAAAAATAACAAAAACAAATATAATTAATTTAAAAATAACAAAGAAAATATTATTAATTTAGCAAAGTTATTATATACTTAAAAATTTTTTATCTGTATTATCTTCTTTCTACTTTTTAAGGCAATAAGAGGGACACAAACATGTTAAGGAAGCTTTCTGATTGATAAAAAAAAAATTTATTTAATAGGATTAATATAATTTTTATATTTAAATGCAATTCGTAAATAATTCATATACGCAAAATTTGTTTTGAATTATTTAAAACTATAAACAGGAAAAAAATGGAGACTCCTAACTTTCATACTGATTACAGTAAAAATATACTTTGCAGATATATAAATATCATCATTATTATTTTAAATTTGTATTTGAAGTTATATCTGAAAAAAAATGGAAATGATATTTTATCAAATTTGTATGATAATATATCTTTTCCATGAATAATGGACGTCGTTGTAGCATAGAGAGAGAGAGAGACGATATTTGTCTCTTCTGATGGTAATAAGTTAATACATAAACAATTTCGGGATTATTCTTAATGTTTATTTGGTACACTGTCTCATTTTGAAAGAATAATTCAATAAATGCAATAATTAGAAAAGATAATGATCTCATATCTGGTGCTAACGAGATTGAAAATTGCAGTTCTATCCAGATATATGCGAAACTTAATCATTATGAAAAATAGTAAAAGACGTTGAATTGAAATCATCGATCTTGATAAAGGAACCTTTATCAACACTCATTAATAATAAATTTCTCATACATAAGAGAATGAACTCTATTCCTTCTGTGAGAACTCAGTTTGATTATGAATAGTCAACAGCTGTCTCTCCTGAATTGCCAATTAAAATCATCAACTTTAGCGATTTTTTTTCTCTACTTTTTTCCCGTCTTTCTAATGATGGGTAGATACTTCAAAATAAAAAAAATTCTAAAGTGTGGAAAACAATGGTCGTGTTTAAACTATTGTTGTATTAAAGCATCTTAAATTTTCAAAATGTTTGCTTTCGACATCAGTACTGCATATCGGTATTCAGAATACAACTTCAATTTTCTTTTGTTGCTTTAATGAAGCGATGTAGAGATAATCCTTTAAGTCTAAAAAAAACTGGGTGTATTAAATTTAGAATGAAATATAGTATTCAATACTGTACTTAACGATCTACTAATGAACTGTTGCACATCTATTTTTAATTAATTAAATAATTTATTTTCATTACTATATATTAATTATCATTTACTTAAATATATTTTGATATGGTTATAATTTTTAGTTTAATAATGATATTGTCGGATTTGAATTGATTGTAATAAAAAAAAATGACAACTGAGATAAGAGACGAACTGTTTTGCAGAGATCTATTTTTGTCGGAAAGTTCTTTTAAGAAATATTTGTGAAACTTGAAAAACATAATTTTAGCTCCTTGTCAGAAACTTCTTTAACTGAATTAATTGTACTGATTAAATATAATAACTTCATTTGTATTGTAAAGCTAACGAAATTAACCGGAATAAAAAAAATGACAACTGAGATAAGAGACGAACTGTTTTGCAGAGATCTATTTTTGTCGGAAAGTTCTTTTAAGAAATATTTGTGAAACTTGAAAAACATAATTTTAGCTCCTTGTCAGAAACTTCTTTAACTGAATTAATTGTACTGATTAAATATAATAACTTCATTTGTATTGTAAAGCTAACGAAATTAACCGGAAAAACTTTATTATTTTTGAATGAATTTTTGGTCGGAGAGAGAAATGGAATGTTAGACTTGTCAGATAAACTCATAAAATATACCTGAGGGAAAAACAAACCCAGGAATCCAGTGACTCGAGTCATGGGTCCTGATTAAAGTAAACTAGAGTAATTTTATTTTGACAGTTTTCCACAGCAATGAAGATGCAAGAATAGAATTTTCCCTTGCAAATGAAGAGTTTAGTTTCGTTTTGAACCTTCTCTTCAGTTTGACATGACTGAAAAACTTAAAGAACGCAGGAGGAGTAAAAAAGAGAGAAAGCAGTTTTTAACAGTTTGCAGAGAGTTTTGTTCTGGCTCTGGTTGTAGCTAGGTAGCTCCACTAGCTCATCCTTTCTTCACTTCTCTTCGACTATGTCCGTGTTCGAATGAATGTCATCGTCTTTGTGTTCGTCAGTATTTTTGTCTTCAGTTCAAGAAACTAAAGAAAATATGAAGAAAAGAAGAAAAAAAGATTCTCTCTCATGGGTATGTTCATGAGTCTTCAGCCTTCATATAGTGACGAAGCAAACCTCCTAAGATTTCTCTCGTTGTTATAAACTAAGAAAAGAATAATCCATCTAAATATCTTAAAATACAATAGTAATATCATAACACAAATCTATATATATTTTATATACTGTATATAGATTTTTCGGTATTTAATATATACTTTATGGTAAAAAAATTATTTATTTTGTAAATTATAATACCAATATTAAACAATAAATAGATTTTTACAACCGTAGTATACTGTATATAAATTATATTTTTACGTGAATTACATGATATATATTTATCAAATATTAAAATCTAGATGTTTAAAAAAATTGCAACTGACATTAGAGGATGTTTTTCGTGAATTCTCTACTGTTTCGCTGCTGTAGTCTGGTGGTCCCTAAAGTGCGGTGTGCGCACCCTCAAGGTTATATAAGAAATTTTCAGAGGTGACCATCTTGTTGGCTGTCATAATGTAAGGCTGTTATATGGGGTGCATACTATTATTCTTTATTCATAAAAGGGATGAGTATTACAATATTATATTTATCTTTATTGATCAAAGGGGTGCGCGATTAAAAAAGTTTGGAGACTGTTACTATAAGTCATCAAGTAAACAAAATATTGACATCCTGCATGGCATCCTATCATTCCTTAATCAGACATAAAGGTGATTACTTCTTGTCTGAAGCGAGATAGCTGTTTCATCGAAAACTGGACTATATGTATATTTATCTGTAATAACTATGAAACTATTTAGTAGATTTTTATGATATTCAACATATAGGTTATGACATTGAATGCAATTTTGATGAAAAATTAAAAGACGGTTTCATCGAAATCAGTTAAACAATGTGAATTGTAGAAATACCTTGTAAATATAAACGTGTTTTGCTACTTCCAAACTGCTCTAATTCTTTTTATTAATTGCATTTAGTATTTAACATTTCGTTCCATTGAAGATTTAAAGGGGATATTCCAGGATCATAGGAAATCTCAGAAAGTTTTCCTGTGAAACCATCCATAAACAACGTCACACTAATTTAAATACCTTTTGAACTCTTCCCTTCCCTTCGTCATTTTTCCTCGCAACAAGCTAAGTCCCCCTGACCGTGACTTCACAAATTAAATTTTTTCTCCGATTTTACATAAAAATAAAAAAATACATAAAATAGTATTATAAAGAAATTACTTTACACTGATACATTTGTTATGTAATGGACTCTTAACTTCCAAATAAATCTTCAAACAACTGGATAAATGTCTTAAAATTAAATACTTGTCTTGCATTTTATAACAAATTTATTTCCAAATTTATTAGTCAACGCTACAAATAAGTTTACAATCTTAATTTTTCGAATAATTATCTGATTGAACAGAAAGTTCTTGCACTTTTTGGAACTTTCTAAAACAACTTTTTTTTCTGAAACATTCTAGAATGTTCCATGGTAGTATATAAACCGTGATACGTGCTATAAAAAAATACCAAATCCAGTCCTCTCACTCTACCATGACCAACCAATATCCGCTAACCAAAGAGCAAGTTTGCCTACTCCTCCTTTATGACTATTGTTCTAACAAAAAAGCAGCCAATTCTATCACTGACATTAATGCTGCGTTCGGCCCGGACACTGTCACCAGAAGAACTGCATACGATTGGTACAAACGCTTCAAAAGTGGAGATCAGAACCTCGAAGACCGACCACGCTCCGGCAGCCCATCCGAGTTTAATGACGACGCCCTGGTGCAATCCCTGGAGACGAACAACCGACAGACAACACGCGAGTTGGCCAAGGCACTGAACGTCAGCCAAACCACCATCGTCAACCATTTGGCTCAGCTGGACAAGCAGCCGAAACTTGGGTCGTGAAAATTAAATCAATTCTTTTCTATAAAATATAAGTTTTATATAAATTTCACTAGACACGCGAAATTATTAACAATAAAAAACAATGATATAAATTTAATATACTTTTGAAACTTTACTAGATTAACATCTATAAAGTATGGAGATGTTTGAATCTTTTCATTTTTTCTTTCAATTTTTCTCTTTCAACTGCATCTCTTCTTATTATTTCAAACTGGATGATCGTTTTACTATTACTAGGAGCCATCCAGCCAATATTACTGGTAGCAACGATGGAATCTGGAAAAAAAATAAGTAGAGTCAGTGATGGTGCTAGGTATCACACAAGCTTGATGACCGTGACCGCGACCGACGGTTGAGACGGCCTTTCCCTGCTGTCAAGATCCCACAGGACGGATTGGCTGGATTCAGTGGTTACTGGGGACGAAAAGTGGTACCTCTATGTCAACATCAGAAGGAAGCGTCAGTGGGTAGATGCCGAAGCCAAGGCTGAAAGGGAGCCCAAGTAACCATTGCATCCCAAGAAGATCATGCTCTGTCTTCTGGGATTTTAAAGGAATCATCATGTTCGAGTTGCTGCCGCAAAATACAACCACCAACGCAACTTTCTACTGCGAACAACTCGACCGTCTGCAGCAGAAACTGGCGGAGACCCGCCCGGAACACCAGAACATCATCCTGCTGCATGACAATGCACGACCACATTTGGCTAGGCAGACCCGCCAGAAGCTACTGGACCTGAACTGGGAGGTCTTGCCCCACCCGCCGTATAGCCCTGACATTGCATCTTCCAATTATCTTCCATCTGTTCGCTGCGTTCGACCATCACCTGGCTGACAAGGAGTTCAACAAAGAAGCCGACTTGGAAGCCAGCCTGACCAACTTCTTCGAGTCGCAGCCGCCAGAGTTTTATCAAGATGGCATCCATTCCTCGCATAAGCGTTGGCAGAAAGTTGTCAACAATGGTGATTACATTGATAATTGAAGTCAATTCTGTACATAAAATTTTCTTGGCTAAATAAAATGTGTCCAAAAGTGAAAGAACTTTCTGTTCAATCAGATAAGTATCAAAGAATTTTAATCATTGAAATGTAAAAACTATTTTTATAGCATGACGTCATAATTGGTATGATTCCCTCCTTCCTCTACATCATTTATGATCAAAATCCATTAACCTTTCCCTTCCCTTACATAGTTTATGGATGCTCTCTGTAATAATCTATAAAGTTTCTCCGAAATAATTTTCAAGGAAACTCTCTGAAAATTATTTCAAAAAAATTCTGAACGTTCGCCATTTTTAAATGGTTGAAGATAAATGGTTAATTGACGTGTCATCGAAATTATATTCAACTATTTGATCTTCCTATTAAATTTCGTAAAATCCAATAAATAATTCAGAATATAAGAAAGTACCTTAGAAGTTTGAACGTCCAGCATTTTTAACTGATTAAAGCTAGAAGCATTGAGGTTATCGTTAATGGCGAATTGCAGAACATCGTTTCAAATTTCGTGAAAATATACTAATTAGTTATTAGTTGGGACAGATCGACACGCAACACAGACTGAGTGACAGCATGACGCGCTCACGAATTTCATTCCCCATTGAAAAATATGCTAATAATGTCATTTTTAAAACTAGTGTAGATGAGAAATGCACAGTGATTTTGAATATTTCGTTATCGCTATTAACTGCTTTATTAATATTTCGGATATAAGATAATATAAGGGAAAGAAACAGATGAGCTACTAATAGGCGCCGAGAGGCCGGGGAAGAGGGGACAAATTTCCCGGGCCCGAAGAAGATTGAAGGGCCTTCCTAACAATAAGAATTTATTATATATATGGACCCAAAACCTGGTTCGTACCGGGGCCCGGGATTTCTCTCGGCGCCACTACAGCTTCCATTTAACAGATGGAGAAGCAGAGTTTAGTATATGAGGGACCCACTTCTGCAAATTTTGTAATAAAGGTACGTAATTAACGGAAGTTATGTATAATATAATAATGTGATAGTATTGCATTTTGATTAAATTCTTGCAGATACTGTATTAGAAGTCGTTTCACACATATATACTTCATCGTTTATTAAAAACGTATTCTTCTCAGTGTGAAAAAACGATGGCGGTAAGCTAAATAATTTCTTGAAATTTTTGAATTTTATATGATTTCCTCAGAAATTTTTTTATTTTTGTGTAAGAAACAAATTAATTTGAAATTGACGTCTAACTTTTATTAGTTGAAACTTCTCGACCTGAGAAGTTTCAACTAATAAAATGTTTCTAATGCTTAAATCCAATCTTCGATTTAAATGAAGAAATTATCGTTTTAATAATTCGAAAATTTAATGTGAGGATCCCGCAGCGGATAGCCGGTAAAAGAAAAAAAATGTCTATCGAAATATTAGCGTATTTTCGAATCAGGATCGTGAGTAAGTGAGGCAGGGATCCAGGATAGGAAAATTGATTCGGAAATGCATATAAAACAAATAATATACAGTATATTTATTTAAAACACACAGGAAATAAAATACAAAATTAATCTATTTCATTAAAACTATACCATATCGAAACGAGTGTCAAAAATTGAAGTACAGGTAACCCTCGTATAACACTATAGGTAGATTCCTAAAAATGCCATGTTGTTTGAAACTGTTTTATATGAGATCTGAAGCCAATACAAAAAAGGGAATTTCGTTCTAAAACAAATTAAATACAAATAACTTTCTTTAATTTCACATAAAAAAAACTTAATTTTTATTAAGAATATTAATGACACGAAGCATAAAGAAAGGAAATATATACTGCATATATGTAAGACCTTCAAAAAATATACATAAAACAAAAAGAAAGAAAAAATATACAGCCCATGTAACATTCATTTAATAATTATATCTTCCTTCTCATTGTTCAGTTAAAACAATAAAATTTTTTCTTTTTAACAATATCAACTTCACTTTCTGAACTTTTATTACATTTTTTTTTTTTAACAATATCAACTTCACTTTCTGAACTTTTTTCTACATTTAAAGTTTGTGTATCTTCTGCTCTCTTTATAAAATCTGTAATCTAACCTGCTACCAAACAATCGTTCCTTAGGACATACCCAAAAATAATTTATGAATAAAAGTTTTTTTTTTCTATTTCACATTTCTCTATTAAAGAATAAAAATTCATTTTTTATCCAAGAACTGAACGTTTTGTACACAAAATACTCTATGGTCGACAATTAACTCAATTTCAAATCGAAATCGAAAATAGACTTCATATCGTCCCTCTCACTGCGAAATTGCATTTATGATTAATTTTAGCAATTCCCAATGATTGCATTTTGTGTGTGTATTCTTTACCCATAGTGTAGATTTACAAAAATTAATTAAATTTCTTTTTGTGTTGCAGGAGAGTTAAATGTAATTTTCTAAATATGCTAAGTAAAAACCGTGTTGTAGAAGTACCATATTATGCAAGTTCATAATATGATACTTCTACAACACGGTTCCGCAATTTTCTATATGGTAATAATATGAATATCTTGTAGAAGTACCATAATATGGTACTTCTACAAAGGTTTCCGCAATTTTCTAATTGCATCAGAGCGAAACCGTGTTATATGAGGGTTATCTGTATATAATAGAGATCTATAATTTTACGAGAATTTATAGATTTCTTCCAAACAGTAGAGATAGTTATTTGATGCGAGAAATCATACTTGGGAGAGAGAGAATAAAAAAAGAAATCAACTTCATTCTTCCATTATCTTTTATATCTCAATCCTCGTCGGAGACTACCGACGGGATGAGACACGGATCCATCCTTCTCTGCTACATTTCTTCCACCTTTTTCTAGAATGTGTTATCATCTCTGTCTTGACTGACTCTCGTATGTCTTTCCTTCTCAGAAGACAAACTTATCTTTATCATCCGACAAGAGGCGATCACATTATTGTTTGACAGAAGGCGATCTAGTTTCATCATTGTTCGCCTGTAATAGAAAAACTCGCCTAAATAGAAAAAATAACATATTTTTATTTTTATATTAAATAATTTTAATCAAAAATTTATTAATTTCTGAAATATTACGTACAGTCGTCTCCTTTTTGTGCTAATAAGGCATTGTTTTTAAATATAGAAAAAGTTTCAGAAGTATTATGGTTAAAATTGTCGGATGGTTTTATATCTATTTATGAAAATTTCACAAAATAATTTATATCGCGACAATATTAAATTGTGATTATTGTCAACATTGTTAGACTATACAATTGTACGAAATCACATCAAAAGTTAAGTGAAATCGCAAACAAAAAGAAAAATGGATCAGTTAACAGAAGAACAAATATCAGAATTCAGAGAAGCTTTTTCTCTATTCGACAAAGAAGGGAATGGTACCATTACTGGTAAAGAACTTGGAACCTTGATGCGTTCTCTTGGTCAAAATCCTACAGAAGCACAGCTAAGGAATTTACTTCAGAGTGTTCATGATTCTGGCAAAGATCGAATCGATTTTCCTTTATTTCTAGAACTAATGGCCCAACAGATGAAAGATGCTATCAGTGATCAGGAAATTCGAGAGGCTTTCAAAATTTTCGATCGAGAAGGTACAGGTTACATCATTGTTGCAGAACTTCGTCACGTTCTCACCAATCTTGGTGAAAAGTTAACCGAAGAAGAAATGGATGAACTCCTTCGTGAAGTGGAAATCGATAACCAAGGAAGAATCAAATATCAAGAATTTGTAGATATGATCACATCCAAATGAAGCAAAGAGAATTGAAATTTTTCATAAAAAAGCATCTTAAAATTTTTTATAATATTAAATTGGATAATTATGTTATGATGTATAAACAAAATTTCTACTTAAAACAAATTATTTTCTCGTTATAAAATTTTATATTCGAAAAAATAAAATTTAAAATTGAATATTTTATTCAAAATTCAAAAACAAAATTTAGTTTGAAAATTAATTTTTATAATATATTAATGCTTAAGAAATAGTTTTGGAAAAAAAAACTAATAGCCTACTTTTTAAACATGTCCTCTAGTGTATTTTGGAATAATTAATGATATGTGATTAATATTTCATCTATCTAAACTATCAATAGGATTTCAGTTGAACTAGTTGACTTCCAATTTCGAGTTCTTGTTGCAAAGTCGCGTATTAGAACGAATGCAATAATTAATTATAACTAAGCCTAACGGTTAGCGACTCTGAAAATTCAAGAGTTCTGCCTGAGCTCAGGTCTTTTTCTTAAGTTCTAACTTAAATATAATTACTTACAAAGCAAACTACATCTGTTGACAAAAAAAAACTGGTTTCGATTCTATTGGTCCTATAGTTCATCTCAGTCTTAGGTCTCAGAAACATACCATCAAAGGGCAATAGCTCTACTTCGCCGAAAGGCACTACAGAGGTTTGTAACACAATTTAATCATAGCTGCCAGTCGGCCGGATTGGCCGCTTGGAAACGCATCGGCTTTCCACTCTGGAGGACCCGGGTTCGAGTTTCGGGTCCCACCCCTTGAAAATATTTATCATGGGGTCCGGGCCCAGCCCGTCGATCCCCGTCCTTCACAATCCGGCTGACCCCTCCGCAGGGGTGGGCAGCCTGTGGAAGGGCTTGTTTGGCCCCGTCATTTAGTATTCTCCCTGAATGGAAAGTGGCGTCATCTGTTAACAAAAAAATCATACCTGCCACTGGGACGCTGTTTGGCATTGCAATTCTCCTGCATCCACGATCCACTAAACCGATTGGTCCGGAGTTCCAGCCCGGCCGCTCCCTTCGGCCCAAGTCCCCTCGAGGGGAGCCCGCCTTGACCTGGCGAGGGGGCTTGTGCGGCAGGCGCTATGTCTGTATCTGTGAATCCGCAGCCAGGCCGATAAGGTCATAGTGTCTGGGTACACTAAGAGATTCCCAGTGGGAATGGCATTTTACCAAGAATCCCCATACTGGAAGAAGGTACGCGTGCAGGTCGCACACCAGTGTCCTTTGGGCATATCCCCCAGACGGGCCTGGGAAACCCGTTCCCGAGATGTGGGGGAGATTGGTTGAAATCCGTTCCGTTCTTTCGGGCCTCGGTTGACTTTCTATAGAGAGGCCCAGGGGTGTCGGGCAGAACTCGGACTGGTCACCCGGGTAATCCTGACACTGCCCCAGGTGAAAAAATTCTTTCTGGATCGGTAGAGCCGGGGCTGCACCCTCACCTTCGCCGGTGGGCGCTCTGTAGTTCGCCGATCGACCGCCCAAATCCCTGCTGGTCCGGGATTAAGAAGCGGCCCGACGTATACCCTTCATGAGATACAAGTTCTCTATAAGGGTCCCAAATCCCAAGGTGGCGTACCGTGCGACGGGATGAATGGCGGAGGGATAGAAGCCTTAACGGTGCCCACCCGTGAGCTGGTCGAACTCGGGGTGTAGGGGATTTATCCCCAGACCGGGGGAGCTTGCTTCCCTAGGGGATCACAAAATCTCGTGGAGTTGACCCGAGCAACACTCGATTTCCGGCATGGCGTTTGAGCCCGGTCAATTTACGGCGTCGATCGATATCGTCTCTATGGTGGCCCACTAGCCATATCTGAAGTAGGCTATATCGGGGATCGAAGCGGGGGAGATTCTCGCCCTTTCCAAGAGGAGAGGTGTCCGTTTTGGTTTTTCCATTGTGTATACCACCTCGCAGAAGCGAATATCATTTTAGGTTCTGTTCGCTTAGAGGATCCGGCCTTGTCCGGTCCTCCGTCGGGCTGCTACGTTTACGTGGCAGTTTAGCCTGACAAGAGTGATCTCCTGTTATGGGAGATCCAGTAACAAATCCGTTTAGACTCTTTGTTTGCTCGTAGTAAGGAAGGGTTCGGACTTTTCCGTCCTTTCGGCCTGTTTTTTTTGTCAACAGATGACGCCACTTTCCATTCAGTAAGAGTATTAAGTGGCGGGGCGAAACAAGCCCTTCCATAGGCTGCCCACCCCTGCGGAGGGGTCAGCCGGATTGTGGAGGACGGGGATAGACGGGCCGGGCCCGGACCCCATGATAAATATTTTCAAGGGGTGGGACCCGAGACTCGAACCCGGGTCCTCCAGAGTGGAAAGCCGAATTCAAGGGGTGGGACCCGAGACTCGAACCCGGGTCCTCCAGAGTGGAAAGCCGAAGCGTTTCCACGCGGCCAATCCGGCCGACAGCCTCTCTGTGTTTCCCTCGGTGGACGGAAGCGATTCTCGGCAATGTAATGGTCGCTTCGGCGACACAGTGCACGAGATACGAATGCGGCCTTCTTACTCCTAGGCCTGGCAAACCTGAGCGAGTCCGTCGTATTCGTATTTCGTTCGCTTCGTGGACCAGGAGGTGGCAGGTGAGTCCGCACCCCAGTGGCAGGCTATGATTAAGCCGAGATTATTCTCGCAGACGTAAAGTACCCTGTAGTACCCTACTAGGTGGAGCAGGGGAGAGGCCTTTTGGCCTGTCTCAGAATACAAGACCTCTTGTGCCCCTACTTCCGATGGGCCCACATAATTTTCATTATGTCATTCGATTAAGATATATTTTGGTAATCAAAATTTTTCCTTTACTTCCTATCTCATCGCGTTTCCGAGAAAAAAAGGGTGCTACGGGTACTAGAAAACACCCTGTATATACATCAAAAATCCTGAATTTTCGAAAATCCATCAATCCTCAGGTCCCGAAGTTGCTGGATTTTTGATTATAAACCTGTATATACATACATAATTACATCATTAGACATAGATATATGTTTATTTACAATAATTGAATAGGATACATTGACAATGAAAATGACCATTGACAAACTTTGTCAATTTTCAGGTCATTCATTACAAACCAAAAAAATAAAAATAAACTAAACTTTAATTAAATGATCCTCTGAGGCAAACTATATCATTAAATACACAACATTAAATATGTAACATTATATTAATTCAATCAATCAAAAAATCCTTTAGTTTATATATATGCTTTAGTGCATACTCAAATTTATGATATTCTTGTATCGATTTTATTTCTAATTTTAATTTATTCCAATATTTTATGGATGAAAAAATATTGATTTTAAATCTATAGTTAACTTAACTGGTACAATTATAGATTAGCGCCATATTAATAAAAATAGTACCGATCGATAGTTCACGATTAGTATAGAAAACTTTACAAAGAACCATATCTCTATTGGATTTGAAATGTGACGACAGCGTCGTTTCGAAGAAATAAAATATTTTTTAAATGAATTGTTATTGGATTTGAGATGTGAAGACGACGATGCTAGATCACGTGACCAATATCTTACCATGGAAAACACTAACGTTGAAGACATTCTGCGCATGCGCGAAATCACTGACCGCGCGCCGTCCTCGCGATGCAGCGATCCTGGCGACACGACGCGAAGGCCATTGCGACGAGACGCGCTTGGGAGAGCAGCCGCCATCGCCGGAAGTGACGTCACGAAAGGTAAAAACTTTGAACCGCTATAACTACGAAACGGTTACCGATAGAGATATGGTTCTATACTAATCGTGAACTATCGATCGGTACTATTTTTATTAATATGGCGCTAATCTATAATTGTACCACTTAACTTCTGGCAATATCTTTTTCCAAGGATCTCTAAAAAGATAAGATCTATTATATTGTTCATACAAATATTAAACATTAAAATACAAAAAAAGGAAGAGCCTAACAGCTGTACATATATTATGTAAAAATTATGTTATTGGATTTGAGATGTGACGACGACGATGCTAGATCACGTGACCAACATCTTACCACCAACCTGACCAACATCACGTGACCAACATCTTAACATCTTTCGTGATAAACAAAGGTGCTTTTCTGGCTTCTTTTTTCTTGCAAAGTTTTTAATTACAGCATCAAAATTAACATTTTTGGCAAGATCAACCTGAATACTGAGTCTTGCAAAAATCCTGAATTTTCGAAAATCCATCAATCCTCAGGTCCCGAAGTTGCTGGATTTTTGATTATAAACCTGTATATACATACATAATTACATCATTAGACACAAAAATCCTGAATTTTCGAAAATCCATCAATCCTCAGGTCCCGAAGTTGCTGGATTTTTTATTATAAACCTGTATATACATACATAATTACATCATTAGACATACACTGACGGAAAAAAAAATCCCAACACCAAGAAAAAATTATTGTAGAGTAATGAAATTTGGACAATGCATTTGTGTAGTTAACATGTTTAATTGATTAAATTTTCAA